>CAUEEP010000655.1:0-29022 GCA_958450365.1 Mesorhabditis belari | reverse complement strand
TGAACATAAAATGAACATAAATGAACAAAAATGAACAAAATGAACATAAATGACCATAAAATGACCATAAAATGAACATAAATGAACAAAAATGAACAAAAATGGAACAAAAATGAACATAAATGAAAATAAAAATAATCATAACATTCTTTTTCCTTTATAATGACGTATATAATAGATTTATAATAGACGGAACATTATTTAGAACCCGCAGATGATAGAATGGTGATAGAATTTGAAGACGAGGATGAAGAGGACGAAGAGGAAGGAGCTTGCTGGTTTGTTTGGGTTTTTATTCGATGAGGAAAAGAAAATAAAGCACAGAGCTATGATAAGTGAATCAAAAAAATGGAATGAATTCGGTGATCAATGATTATACATTGATTATACATCAATGATTATCAATATCAGTATTCTAGAGTCTCTAGAATGCTATAATCATTAAATTATTGTATTCTAGAGTCTCTAGAACGCTATAATTATTAAATTATTGTATTCTAGAGTCTCTAGAACGCTATAATCATTAAATTATTGTATTCTAGAGTCTCTAGAACGCTATAATCATTAAATTATTGTATTCTAGAGTCTCTAGAATGCTATAATCATTAAATTATTGTATTCTAGAGTCTCTAGAATGCTATAATTATTAAATTATTGTATTCTAGAGTCTCTAGAATATTATAATCATTAAATTATCAATTATTTACTAATTCGAAAATTTTACTAGAACAGAATTGTAAGAATTTAAGTCAAAGTTACACTTTTGAAAGATCCAAAAATCTTATTTGAACCTATGAAATTGGACTTTGAATTGGAAATTGGATCTGAAATCTGAATTGAAATGATCTGAAAGAAATCTGAGTTCTCTAAAGATCAAATCAAACATTAACTTGTAAATTGTCAAATTCTAAACTCATAATAAACAAAAACTAAACAATAACTCATTATAATGTGCGACGATAATGTGTCCAAATGACCCCTTTTTGTCTGTGGTTGTGTTCGATTTCAACGGCGATGAACATATGGGAGATAGCTGAAGAGACTCTCTCAAAAGACTCAATCCTTTAGGGAATTCCCCCATCATCTTTTCTCATAAAAAGTCGATGGCGAACGACCAGGTTTGTCAATTTTTCTCTTTTCTCACAGAAAACAAAAGAATTGAACGACTCCTAATGACCACAGGAAGTTCAAAATGTTTTCGAAAGACAAAGAAATGATTCACCGGGAATTCGTAGAGATTGAAAGGTAAAGCTTTGAAAGTATTGAGACAATCGGTGATTTCTGAGAGCTGAAAAAGGAGAGTAGCTAAAAAGAATGGACGTAGGAGTGAGACTAAATTTCTAGAACCAAACACAGACAAACGTTTTTGAGTCTGAGGAAAGGTTCATAGTCAGAGTTATTTACTATATAAAAGAGACGTCTGTCCGTCCATCTATACGGGCTTTCTCTCAGCAGTTTTTGAGCCAAATAAACTGAAATCTTTTCAAAAGTCTCAAAATATAGCATAGTTGTGTTATTAGAAAATTGAAAAATCAAGCCTGAGTGGCACTACGGGAGTCGAACCTGGCGCCCGTGAGCCTTAGACAAGAGCTCTGCTGACTGTGCTAGGGCGGCTATTTGTTGGCACCCAAAACATCCAAGTTTTGAGCTGATAACTGCATACGAACAAGGGTTCATCACAAAGGAAAATCTAGCAGAAGTGAATCTTGCCCGTATGGTATTTATACAGTTACCAGCTAAAAAAGCTGGATGTTTTGAGGGTTGATAAATAGCCGCCCTAGCGCATTCGGGAGCGCGCTTGTCCCCAGCGAAACGAACCAGGTTCGAGTTCCGTACTCGGTCATTTTAAATTTTTTAATTCTTATTTGAACTAGTGTTCTTTGTGGTTACAATGAGGCTACAAGGCTCAGGCTCATTAGATACAAGATACAATGAGATACGAGTCAAAAAACTGATCCAAAAAATTACACCAATCATTCAGTATTATTCAGCTAAAAGTGTGGCAATTTCCGAATGGCTTTGAGGCCAAACAAAAACAGAATAAGGCTATAATAGGAGTTGGGGGAAATTGAAATGGCGAGAAATGAGAAATTTCAAATGAGAGACGTGGAATCATCTATGTTTTTGAAAAATTCTATAGAATTCTGAATTGGAAATCTTTAGACTTCTCAAGTTTTTGCTAATTTAGAGACTTTTCTAAGAAAGACAGATTTGTCTTTTTTTCCTCACTTTTTTTATAGATCAAGTTTCGATCTAGCAGATTTTGATCGCTATTCTTACTTAGAATGAATAAATTCTAGAACTTTTTGACGTTTTTCAATCAACTAATAATCATTTAATGAAAATCAAAAAGAAAATAGAAAAGAAAATAGAAAAAAAAGATTCATTTAAGTTTTCCTTGGAGAGTTCTTGGAGAGGAAAGGAGCCTAGTCATCTACAAAAGTCATCTACAATCTAGAAAAAAGCAAAAATTCAATCGAAGCAACAAAGCAACAGATGAGAAGCAATAAATGAGAAGATCTATAGCTCAGTATTTTCATTGGATCATTGGAAGATCATTGGAAGATGGAAGATCATTGGAAGATGGAAGATGGAAGATCATTGGAAGATGAAAGATCATTGGATCATTGGAAGATCATTGGAAGATGGAAGATCATTGGAAGTTTATGAGAAGATCGGTAATTAATAAATATAAACTGTTGATGGGTTGCTATCAAGGATAAATCAGAGCTTGCATCAAGGATAAATCAGAGCTTGAATTGAAAAGCTTGAATTGAATTGATAAAAGATATCGATCCAACACTAAAACAAAACTGAAATTATCAATAAATCCTTTATTCAACTATTTTATTCAAGATTTAACTGGTGAACCCTCTCTTTTTGAGTAAAAAGAGTAAAAAAAGAGATCGTGGACGCATCCTTATTGGGCAAATTATTGCAAGATCTCCGAGAAAAAGAGGGAACCTTTTGTAAAAATGATTGATGATTAATAGCTTTAGATTTCTAAAGAACATTCAGCTATTATAGTAAGAGAAAATAAGTCTAAATACCTATCCCAACTCACTACGTTACTATTATAACAAGTATATTATAACAAGGCTGAGCGAAAGAGAGTGGCAAGGAAAGGCCAAGAACACTCCTTTCAAAAGGCTTTCTCTATTAGCTTCTCCATTAATGGTTCACTTATTTTATAATTGATTCGATATTGATTTTGTGCATGTTCTTTTTGTTATTCTGTGAAGATTTGCTCAGCTTTGCTAGTTCGATTCCTGGATTCTTTCTGTACGCTGTTTGGCTTTGTTTTATGAAACAATGTCAGTGAAAAAAAAATCACAACGTTTATTTGAAAATTTTCATCTCAGAATTGTAAGTTCTAGATGTTTTATAGCTTTGTTTTATGAAACAATGTCAGTGCCGGGCTCGACTGATTTCTAAGCAAGAAGCTGTGAAACTACCGTGTTTTCTTGTCCAATCCTATTGATTTCTAAGCAAGAAGCTGTGAAAAAAGTCTTTGAGATTTCAAAATGTCACGAGAAATCCATTGAGAATAGGTACAGCAATCTTTTTTTGTGTCTTGAATACCGTATTTTCTCTAATAGTAGTGCACCAAGAGCGTCGCTTAAATTGGTCCACATCTCGAGAACCGCTTATCAGAACCTATCGATGTGGGGTCGGAAAATGTAGCTGACGATGAGATCTAGTGGAAGCTTAGAGGGTTGAGCTTCTGCAAAAGCTTGGAAATCGTAAAATAGTCACCAACTCGGCTGGCCGGGGTGAACTACTATTAGAGAAAATAATCTAATTTGGCTTTTTTCGTTAACAAATTGCAAATTAAACAAATTGCAAACTGATCCCAATGTCACATACAAGAGTTGAACAGAAATTGAAATAAAATTACAGCATAAAAAAATGAAAACAGAATAACAGATGAAATTGCAGAGATTTGGCCTTAATCCAATTTAAAAACCCCAAATAGTTTTGATTTTATTTTTGATTCTTGTGGGAGATTAAAGTGTTGAGCTTCTGCAAAAGCTTGGAAATCGTAAAATAGTCATCAAATCGGCTTCGCGGAGTGCACTACCATTAGAGAAAAAAACGGTATCTATCTATAAACATAGATAGATACAAGTATATATATATATATACTTGTTACACACAGCTAAAGTCTAGCTAAAATCTAGCTAAAATCCAGCTAACATCTTATCCAGGTTGCAATTAAACAATCAGTAAAAGTGAAACAACTAGTTGATCTGATTGTAGATAAGCTTTTGGTCAATAGAATTTTCCCAATTTCAATAACAAATTCACACAATTATAAACAATTATAAACAATTATAAACAATTATAATTTTAAGATTATTATGATTGTAAAATTGAAATTAAATCTTATTTAAACTTTACTGATTGTTTAATTGCAATCTGGATAATAAGATGTTAGCTGGATGTCAGCTGGATTTTAACTAGACTTTAGCTGTGTGTAACAAGTATAAGATAATACGATGTTAGCTTAAAATCTAGCTAGATATTAGATGAATATCTAGCTCTAATATCTAGCTAGCTTAAAATCTAGCTAGATATTAGATGAATACTTATCCAGCTGACATCCAGCTAACATCTTAATACTTATTCATCTAATATCTAGCTGGATTTTAGCTAAAATCTTATTCATCTAATATCTAGTTAGATTTTAAGCTAACATCTTATTATCTTATACTTGTTACACACAGCTAAAGTCTAGCTAAAATCCAGCTGACATCCAGCTGACATCCAGCTGACAGCTAACTTATTATCCAGATTGCAATTAAACATCTTATTAACTAAACTTTTAAACAAACAAACCTTTCATTTTACATACATCGAAACATCGATCACTTTTAGTCACGTGAAGTTTACTAAAACGAAAACTTTAAAACAAACTTTCAAACAAACTTTAAAACAAACTTTCAAACAAACTTTAAAACAAACTTTCAAATAAAAATGAAGAACTTGTAAAACGCAGAGAAAATGTAATTTATTCGAAATCTACCAGAAAATTCAGCTTTTCTTTTGCTTTCTTTTCGTAGATGATAGTGAAATTGAGTGTGGGTGGAGAGAAACAAATCAAATTTGATTGAAAAGAAAAAAAGAATTATATATAAATACTTTATTTCGAAAGAAATAAAGTGCGAAAATGACATGAAAAATGTAGCAGATAAAAGATGACAAAGTCACTTAAAATGCAACGAAGTAGCCCTTTTTAAAATCAGACACGGTGGAGATCACGGTGGAGATCAAACGCAACTTGTCGGGAAGGGCATTCCAAACTTTAATCACACGATTTACGAAAAAAAGCTCTAGAGGATTTAGAGAAAGCAGATTTGGATAAAGATAAAAGATAAAAGATAAAAGAGCCACGCCTAGTCGCCAAAAGATTTACAAAAAAAGCTCTAGAGGATTTAGAGAAAGCAAATAATGGAAGTTCTAGACAATAAAAGGGAAAACTTTGCAAATTAGAGAATTTACTTTGAATTCGAAACTTTGGAAATATTTTGAATTCGGGATGCAAGATAAAAGAGCCTAGTCGCCAAAAGTCTCGAGTTTAGTCGAAAAAATTTTTGAAAAAGAGGGTTTTGATGTTTTCCTTTTACAATTTTAAAGCACTCAACCAAATCTATGATAAGTTTACTAAAAGTATTGTTGTTGTTGTTGTTGATTTTAAAAATTGTTGATT
The DNA here is from genome assembly GCA_958450365.1 of Mesorhabditis belari. Lineage (NCBI taxonomy): Eukaryota > Metazoa > Nematoda > Chromadorea > Rhabditida > Rhabditidae > Mesorhabditis > Mesorhabditis belari. Next base: position 23,312 of record CAUEEP010000655.1, on the reverse strand, counting down.
TGAAATTGTTGATTTTACAAAGTCTAAGCTAAGCCTAAGCTAAGCCTAAGCCTAAGCCTGAGCCTAAGCCTAAGCTAAGCCTAAGCTAAGCCTAAGCTAACCCTAAGCTAGGCCTAAGCTAAGCCTAAGCCTAAGCCTAAGCTAAGCCTAAGCCTAAGCCTGAGCCTAAGCCTAAGTTAAGCCTAAGCCTAAGCCTAAGCTAAGCCTAAGCTAAGCCTAAGCTAACCCTAAGCTAGGCCTAAGCCTAAGCCTAAGCCTAAGCCTAAGCTAAGCCTAAGCTAAGCCTAAGCCTAAAAGTAAACTAAAAGTAACTAAAATTTCTTTAAAACAAACTTTCAAATAAAAATGAAGAACTTGTAAAACTCAAAGAAAATGTAATTTATTCGAAATCTACCAGAAAATTCACTTTTTCTTTTGCTTTCTTTTCGTAGATGATAGTGAAATTGAGTGTGGGTGGATAGAAACAAATCAAATTTGATTGAAAAGAAAACAAAAAGAATTGTAAAAAGAAAAAGAGTTCTGCAATTTAAAAATAAAACTAAGAAAAAGGTTTAGTCTAAAATTTTGTTCAATTTTTTATAAAGATCTAAAAAAAGGGTTTGTTTTGATCAAATTTGAAGCTGTCAAAGGCAGGGATTTTATTTCGGGGAATAACGAGAGAATAGATTTCAATAGACTCACATTTGATCAATGTGCAAATTTTTGACAAATTTTAATCAATTTCATGACTTTTATGTACAATTTCTATTGGAATTTGTTGAATTTGAGGGGAAAAAAACCGTGATCGCTTATCAAAAGAAATATAGCGTAAATATTGTAATAGTAACCCCGCCCCCATCATGACGGTACGGAGCGTTGCGTAGTCTAGCTTTGAACGAGTTTTTCTCGACACTGGTTTATGCTACAATGCGCGCTTAGGTATTAAAAAATAGCCCTGAAATTCAGCTATTTTTTGATACCAAAGACGCATTTTTTGAAAGTACGGACGCTTTGAAAAAATGAAATACTAAAAAAGCTTTTGCGACTACGCGACTGTACGAGGGCGGTGGGGTACTATTACAGTATTTACGGTAGATAAAAATAAACTGTGACTCTTAGAATATTAATGCTTAGCATTAAACTTGTACAAAATGAGCTCTAAATCTACCGTAAATATTGTAATAGTAACCCAGTCCCATAATGACGGTGCGAAGCGTCGCGTAGTCTAGCTTTGAACGAGTTTTTCTCGACACTGGTTTATGCTACAATGCGCGCTTAGATATCAAAAACGCATTTTTTGAAAGTACGGACGCTTTGAAAAAATGAAATACTAAAAAACTTTTGCGACTACGCGACTGTACGAGGGCGGTGGGGTACTATTACAGTATTTACGGTAAATATTTTATTCATGATCTGAGATAAAGTGCGCTAGATTTAAGATTAATACACATGAATTCATACACATAACACGAAAAGGGCCGATAAAAAAGCAACACGATATAATGTATGTAATGGGTAGCACAGATAACGTCAAGGATTCACTTGAGCTTCAAGATCAAGATCATCTACAGATAAATTAAAGGTTTCAAGAATAACGAGAGAATAGATTTCAATGGATTCACATTTGATCAATGTGCAAATTTTTGAAAAATTTTAATCAATTTCACGACTTTTATGTACAATTTCTATTGGAATTTGTTGAATTTGAGGGAAAAAAATCGTGAAATGTTGGTTTAGTGCTTGAAAATATGCTTTTTCAAGCTTTTGTAAGCTTTTGTAAACCTTTGTAAGCTTTGTAAGCTTTGTAAGCTTTGTAAGCTTTCAAGCTTCCAAGCTTTTCTGATTCTTTGAGAACTTTTTGATAAAACTGAAGAACTTTGAAATATTTAATTAGCAAAAAGAAGAAAAAGAGAAAACTGAGCTCGAAAATTCATCTTTTTTCTTCAAAAAAAAATTCTAAGAATTCCTCTAATTTACGCATTTTTTTTTGCTTTTTTTATGCTCATCTAGGATTAGCGATGAATTTAGGGAATTCTTTTGAGAATTGCAAAAAAAGCCACACACCAATTCGCAAAGGCTTAATTAAAGAAATTCGAGTCAAATTGTAAACATACGACATTTCAGGCAATTAAAAAATGAATCAGCTTTGGAAAAGAGAAAAAAAGAACTTCACAGTAGTGTTTATTGGGGGGTTTTCTGAAGTGATTTCCCTTCATTAATCTATTTTCCATTTTCCCCACTTCTCTATGAAGGAAAGTTCACCGAATTCGAGCACGTGTGGCTGACTGGTTAAGTGTCTTTTATCTTAATCGGAAGGTCGAGGGTTCGAACCCCACATGCGACATGGTCACCCCCTTCGGATTTCCTTTCCCTTCGGGTTGAGAGGTTTTCTGGAGGGCAGTCTGGTGGTTGTGGCCCCAGTTCTTTAAAGTGACAAGCCACTCCTTCATCGTCATCTTCCCTTCACCACCAAAAAAGCTATTTAGTTCCCCATTGAGCTTAGGGTTAGGGAGCCGTCTGTCATGACGTGGGTTAAGTTAAGATATAGCCTAGTATTGTGTGTGTCGTTGTATTGTGATTGATATATTTCGTGTATGCGATAAATTCACCACTGGTAGCCCCAGTCGGTATTTAAAAAAAAAAAAAAAAAAATTCCTCCTCCACTCACCGTCATCAATTCCAAAAAGTTTCCAATAAGCAAATAGAGATAAATAGCAATGAATTATTGATGGATTCAATAGAGACTTTTGGTTGAATAAGGGGGAAAAGGGTTAATTTAGGATTAGAGGGTAAATGGCTGGCTTCAAAAGTTGTACTTGTGAGGTTTAGTGTCTGTGGTGAATTGCCAGTTAGTCAAAATTCAATACAATACTCTGCAGTTAGTCAAAATTCAATACACAAGTTAAAATTCAAAGTTGATGGATAAACTACCGTAGTCAGTCGCTAGATGCTATTCAGTTGTCCTTGTGTCGTAGCTTGTGTACTTAAAAATCCATTATTTAAGCTTTATCTTGAGTCAGTTGTGTGCTTCTTTTTCTATTCATCCTTTTTTCATACGCAAGTGTTGAAGTAATTGTGATAGTGCCAGGTTGCTCCAGTTTGAGCGAAGTTTGCCCTAATAAAGGAAAGTTTTGATAAATTGTGCGTTTTCAAGGCATCCACCATTAAACCATACCGAGAAACGATCTCACAAGAAATTATAAAGATCAAAGTATAAATATATCTCAGCTATCATCTATCTATCTTCTATCTATCAATATTTCTTACAGTGTCAGTGATGAACATCTAAAATTCAAATGATGTTCACGTTGTAATGATTTGAGACAATGTACCTACAGTATTGGACAATGAAATATCATATTGGAAAAACGATCGTCACTTTCGCGCGTCTGTAACTTCGTTGTCTTTGAGCTTAAACTATTAGTGTTATACATTTTCTGGAAGCTCTTTTCAAGGGCTACACAATGGTAATATTGATATTTAGAAATACGGTAAAGACAAGGGAGTTACAGACGCGCGAAAGTGGCGATCTTTCTTCAAATATGATATTTCATTGTCCAGTAGTGTAGCTTCTTTAAATCAAAACCAATAAATAAAAGTGATAATCGAAGAGTTTAAACAGAAGAATTGACGGTTGTGAAGATGAAAAAAAGGAGAAAAGTTTTAAAAAGCTTTCTCATTGTATTCTTATTTCAAAACAAAAGCCTTCAATTAGTCGCCTTGAACGCGGAGAACGGATGGAAAGCTTGAGAATTGTAGTTGTAAGAATGAAATCAAAAGCTTTTGATTTCATTCTTACAATTCTCAAGTGTTAATCTTAAGTTTTTAAAGATTTAGACTTAAGGATTAAGAAAATAAGAAGCGAATTAGTCGATCGAGAGCAGAGAACAGCTTTTGAGGATCATCCCCATCGTCATAACATTGAGATAAAGAAAAAAAAAGACAAATGAAATTCAATCCCCAGATCTTTTCCTTCTTCACCATCTTTCTCTTTTCTCACTCTCACAAAAAAAGAGACAAGATCCTGCATTTTTGATGTTCACCCTTTATCCCCCATCGCGCATTAGATTAAATTTTTCTCGCTTACAAAGAATCTAGACAAAGTTTTGTTTTTGAAAAGTTTGACGTCTAGGGCAGAATTGAAGCCTTAAATGTTTTGAAATCTAATTTATAATATAATCTAAAGTATAATCGAAAGTAAAACTTTAGCTCGACTCAATATTTAAACCCATTTTTCTTAGTGTGAAAAGAATGGGGATTTTTGAGAGCTTTATGACGATAAAACGTTGGCTGGAAAGGATTTAGTCGAAAACTGAAAGAATTTTCTGTTTTTTTTCCACCATCAACACCATCAAAAAATGACTAATTCAAAGGAAAAAGGGTATTTGAAAGAGGCGGAAGGGGTCGTTTGATTCGATGGGAAATGGGAAAGATGGGAATAGAGGAATAGTACTTAAGGAAGATACTGATATTGGGCTGTACACAAGCAAGAGATAAAATCAGAAAATGGAAAGTATTCTCATAAGGTTTAATCAGGTTTGTTCAGGTTTTACAGGCTAGTCCAAGCTCATGCCGAAGCCAGATCCAGGCTTCATTTTAAGGATCTAACGACAGACTTGTACATAGTCCAAAGCAGAAGTCAAATTCGAACTTGCTTTGGCTTGGCCTTGTCTTTTGTGTGAAGGTGAAGGTGATCAAACTTTTAAAGAGCATCAGCATCAACAAGGACGGGATCATAGAAGCAATCAATGTGCAATAAAAGTAGAAATCAAGTTTGATCAATCAATTTTGATCAGCCAAGTTTGATCACTCAAGTTTAATCACTCAAGCTTGATCACTCAAGTTTAATCAATCAAGTCTAATCTAATCATTTTCAATCTGACGATTGTAGAGCCAAAGTCTAGCCAACAAAAATCAAAGTGAATAAATCTCTAAACGTTGCTGATCTTTGACTGAATCGAGGGTTTCCACGAGCAGAATGTTTGATTCAAGCCTCGGGCACAATGAGGCGATGAAGGAAACGGCTCAAAAAAAAGACAAAAAGAAGAAGAGGTTAAAGGCGTGGATTGAGGAAATTTCTAATTGAATTCGTTCCCGTCTTTTTCTTTTTTCTTTTTCCAATTCAACTCATTGCCAATGAATATTTTCGGACAAATTCCAAAGAGAGCGCTCAAAATTTGAAGAGAATTTTTGGCTCGATCGTGACGTGCTCGATCAATTTCCCGAAATAGATCAAAAATAGAGTCGAATTTTTTATCAATCTGTCATAATTTGCAAGTCAACACTTGATTGGCAAAGCAGGAATGAGATTTACCCTTTCGGAAAGGTTTTTGAAGCTAGATGAAGGTTTTTGAATTTGACAAAATTTTCCTGATCTCCTTTTTTAATGCTTTTATTCCATTATTTCTATAATTTTTATCTAATTTTAAATTATTGGGTTGGTGAATTGAAAACTGCGGGCTATTTTCATTCTCATTACTTCACCAAAAACCGTATAAAATCACAAGATTTGTACTTTCTCTTGTACTTTGTGCTGTACAAATGTACAAACTTTGAAAACACATCGTTTCTCACACGAATTTCTAGATTTTCTCGCTACAACGAGAACATTGATGAATGAGGTGATCAGGGTGAGTTTGTTTCAGCTTTTTTAGCTCAGGCTGTTTGAGCTAAGTATTGGGTTGGTCAATTGAAAACTGTGGGACTTTGAACTAAAATTTATTGACCATAAAGCCATGAATTCATTCCATTTCCATCTAATTTCCATTATTATTGCCGACTTCTGCCCATTTTACAGGCAATTTGCGGATTCCTCTTTCGTAGTAGGATTTTGGTTTGTGTGTGAGACAAGTGTGAGACTCAAAAATGGAGGACTGGAGATGTCCCAGTGTCCCAGTTTGAGCACTTTCTTCAAAAGAAATCCATTTTGGTGTCAATAGAAAAGTTGTAGAGAATCAAAAATTAGGCTTATAGCCAAATTTCCAAAAAGATACACTTAGTAGTTTCGCTTAAAATGCAAGTTTTGTGAAAATTCGTAAATTTGGCATTTCTTGAAAACCAGTTTTTGAATCGTTGAGAAAATTTGGATATAAGCTTGATTTTTGATTCGCTACAACTTTTCCATTCACACCAAAATGGGTTTCTTTTGAAGAAAGTGCTCAAAATGTCACATAATGAAAATAGCCCGCAGTTTTCAATTCACCAACCCAATAGATTGAGATCAGCCTTGATTTGAGGAGACCAATGTCAATGTCCTATTTGAGGATTAGGAGCCGGCCAAATTAATTTGGAAAAGGGAGGGGAAAGGGGTTATGTAAGAGCCCTGCGCCAGACGACGAGCGATTACGCGACCGCACACAGAACACTCAAATTTTAAGCGAAACTACTAAGTGTATCTTTTTGGAAATTTGGATATAAGCTTGATTTTTGATTCTCTACAACTTTTCCATTGACACCAAAATGGGTTTCTTTTGAAGAAAGTGCTCAAACTGTCACCTATGACAATAGCCCGCAGTTTTAAAATTCACCAATCCAATATTTTGTAAAGAATTTGTAATCTCCGTCAAATCTAGTCTTAATTCAGCAAGAAAAAAAAGTTGCATCTACAAAATGCAAAGTTCAAAATTGTCTCTGCAAAAACAAGGTTGATAGCTCAGCCAAAAAAAAACTCGATTCAAACATCAAAGGTTGAATAAAAGGGTTAGTGAAAGAGAAAGGAGGAAAAGAAAAAAAAACGATAGAGATGGAGAGGAGGACGATCAGGACTGAGATATGTGTATGAGCCCTCTGAAATTGCTCTCAAGGGAAAACAAAATAGGAAAGAGAGCAAATCGACATTTTTGATTAGAGAATCAAAGAGAATCTAAAACAAATACATTTTAGGTTTAGTTTACAATAAGTTTACAATAACAATTGCATCTTTTTTTTTCATTCACAAACAAGATAGGAAGCGGCTGGTAAAGACTTTGACTGATAAAGGTAGAAAGCAAAACATCTTTAACTCATCTTTAACTCATCTTTAGCTCATCTTTAGCTCATCTTTAACTCATCTCTAACTCATCTCTAACTCATCTCTAACTCATCTCTAACTCATCTTTAACTCATCTCTAACTCATCTTTAACTCATCTTTAACTGGTATCATCTTTTCATCTTTAACTGTTAAAGGTAGCTAGATTAGATCAAATTCTTAAAGAATTTCATTTCAAAGTTTCCCATTGATTGATTTCACTTCCAGAAGTGAAATCAATCAGTAAACTGGTAAAACTAAATATTCTAGAGCTATGATCGAAAACGGCAATGGCTAGGACCAGGAGAACGGTCAAATCCGACCGTGAAACCGGACATTTCTATGAAATATCAAGTAAATTTGTCCAATATGATCTAGACTTTTGAACGAAACTTGTGGTTTGTTGATTGAACTGACAGAAAAAAAGGTGTCACTCAAAAGAAATCCGTCTTTTCAGCCTCTAGGTGCAATTTTGATGTGATATTTCATTGGTAAAAGTGAAAAAGGTGACATTTTTCAAAAAAAAATCTCTTATTTTCAGATCTTATGACTAAAAGAAAGGTTAATGAGTGTAAAAAAATCAATAAAAATTTAAAGATAAATACATTTGTATTGTGAAAAAGGAAGGAAAAGGAAGGAAAATGAAATAAAAGGGAAATATTAGGTTTTTCGGATATAAATATAAAGATATATTCATATATTCGGATATATGTTCATTCCTATGAACATATACTAAAATTGGAACAATACAGAGAAGATTAGCATGGCCCCTGCGCAAAGATGACAAGCAAATTCGTGAAGCGTCCCAAATTGTTTTGTAGCCGTCGTAGCCGGCCGGATAGGAGTCTTGTCTCCTAGTCGGTGGGTTAAGAGTTCGATCGGTTCTATTCGATCGGTTCTATTCGATCGGTTCTATTCGATCGGTTCTATTCGATCGGTTCTATTCGATCGGTTCTATTCGATCGGTTCTATTCGATCGGTTCTATTCGATCGGTTCTATTCGATCGGTTCTATTCGATCGGTTCTATTCGATCGGTTCTATTCGATCGGTTCTATTCGATCGGTTCTATTCGATCGGTTCTATTCGATCGGTTCTATTCGATCGGTTCTATTCGATCGGTTCTATTCGATCGGTTCTATTCGATCGGTTCTATTCGATCGGTTCTATTCGATCGGTTCTATTCGATCGGTTCTATTCGATCGGTTCTATTCGATCGGTTCTATTCGATCGGTTCTATTCGATCGGTTCTATTCGATCGGTTCTATTCGATCGGTTCTATTCGATCGGTTCTATTCGATCGGTTCTATTCGATCGGTTCTATTCGATCGGTTCTATTCGATCGGTTCTATTCGATCGGTTCTATTCGATCGGTTCTATTCGATCGGTTCTATTCGATCGGTTCTATTCGATCGGTTCTATTCGATCGGTTCTATTCGATCGGTTCTATTCGATCGGTTCGATTCGATCGGTTCGATTCGATCGGTTCGATTCGATCGGTTCGATTCGATCGGTTCGATTCGATCGGTTCGATTCGATCGGTTCGATTCAAACATTGGTTCTTTTTCCCCATTATTATGTGTTTTTTGATTAACAATATTTGGATAATAGGAGTAATTAGGCGTAAAAATTTCCTCCATTATGTTATCATTCATTATTCGTGTCGAATAAATATACTTTTTTTTAAACAAGCGTTGCTAAACTTTTTGGTTGTGAGAGAAGCTTTTAAAACATGTCTTTTTGTATTTAAAGGTACGTTATCTTGTGCGTATTTGGAATCTTTTTAAACGGATAATTTCTTATTTTTAAGATCTTTTTTTTCTTGCTTTAGATGACCGACTTCAAAGATCAAGTTCGCGTATGCCTACTTTACGACTTCAAACTGGGCAAAACAGCCGCGGAATCCAATCGAGATTTGGTCAATGGATTTGGGAAGAATTTATTGTCCGAAAGCCGATGCCGAGCCTGGTTCTAACGCTTTCGGAATGGTGATGAAAGTCTCGAGGATCTAACGCTAGACCTCACGTTGCAAAAATCACCCAGCAAAAACGGGAGAATCTAGGATGGGAGCTTCTACCACATCCGCCGGATTCTCCCGATTTGGCTCCCTCAGATTACCTTGGCTCCCTCAGATTACCGTTTATTCCGGTCGATGGCTAATGAGAAATTCAAACCCATGAAGATGCCCAAAATTGGGTCGCCAAGTTTTTCGAATCACAGCCGGGTGAGTTTTTCAAGAGTGGCATCAATTCTTTGCGCAAAAGATGGTAAAAAGTAATCAATGATAATGGTAAATATATTTTGGATTAAACTGTGTTGTTTCTTTTTTAAGATAAATTTTGTCGACTACTAAAACGCTCGTTTATATCTGAACAATCTAATAAATGGATTTGAAGAAAATAAAGGGAAAGAAAATAAAGGAGATAAAGAAAATAAGGGAAATAAAGGAAATGAATATATTTTGAAGGTTTAAGTTGAATTTGGACTTCTTTAGTGTAATGTAGCGTATCGTTTTGTTTTGTTTTACTGGATTTCTTCAAATGCCTTCAAATGTCAATGTTTCTAGTGTTTTCCTGAAAATATTTGCTTACAAGGAAGCCATTTTTCTTAAATTGGACATTAGTTACGGAAAGAAATGAGCTTGTTTTCCTTCAAAAAAAAACTCTAGTTGAGCACATTTGTTATACAGAAAATGTCGTTAATTTTTTAAAATAGTTATTTTATGTAAATTCTAGTAGATTAAATAGATAGAATAGTTTTATTTTCACACTTGAAAAAAAAAAAAAATACATTTATTGAAAACCAATAATGTGATACAAACAAAGGGTACATAATAGGACATAAAGGTTAAACACACAATTTTATGGCACTGCGGCCGTTCTCACCCCTATTTACCCCTATTACCCAAATGTTGTGAAAGAAAAAACCCACTTGGTGGGAAAAAGAAAGATTTTTATCTTGCCAGAGTGATTGAACCCTCGACCTTCCGCTTAAGAGACAAGACTCCTAACCGGTCGGCCATCTGGCCAAGGCGTCAAGACTTGGCGTCAAGAAACAAAAAAAAAGAACTCTTCTTTCGAGGGAATTAGCCACTAATCTTCACAAAAAAAAGCGCAAAATCATGATGATTTTCAGGTAAACGCTTTTCAATAATTAAATAATCATTGGATCTGGATTATTTTATTTTTATAGCCTATTGTTCGAATTGATTTACTTTCAAAAGATTTACTTTCAAAAAACAAAAACTAGATTTTCAATAACAAGTGAGTTTATGGAACTTTTTGGGAAATTTCTTTATTTTCTTGTCTTTTCTTTTCTTTATTTTCTTGTCTTTTCTTATCCTTTCTTATCCTTTCTTATCTTTTCTTATCTTTTCTTATCTTTTCTTGTCTTTTCTTTTCTTGTCTTGTCTTTTCTTGTCTTGTCTTGTCTTGTCTTGTCTTGTCTTTTCTTATCTTTTCTTGTCTTTTCTTTTCTTTTCTTTTCTTGTCTTTTCTTTTCTTTTCTTTTCTTTTCTTGTCTTTTCTTGTCTTTTCTTTATTTTCTTTATTTTCTTGTCTTTTCTTTTCTGTTACAATAAAGTTTTGTTGAGATTGAATATCGGGAAACAAGGGAAAACGCTTGTTTTATAAAGAGAGGATTGAATTTCGAAAGGAAAATTCTAAACTTTGTGCTGATTTTGTGGATTTACTGAGAACAACATGAGCAATGACATGATTTTGAAAGGTTTTTTTTGATGTTAATGCTTGAATTTCTTTTCTTCAACTAAAGAAGTCAAATTCAAAAGAGCAAAACGAGAACTCTTTTCTGGCTGATATAAAGATATCATTACTGGATTTTAGTTAAAAAATTTTTCAAAAAACTAGGCTATATTCTAAAAGAAACTCGATAAATTTGATGAATCAAGTTTAAATAAAGCAAAGGTGGTATAAATCTGAATAAATTCTCTCTGTGGCGAATTGCCACTGCTCTGCAGTTAGTCAAAATTCAATACACAAGTTAAAATTCAAAGTTGATGGATAAACTACCGTAATCAGTCGCTAGATGCTATTCAGTTGTCCTTTTGTCGTAGCTTGTGTACTTAAAAATCCATTATTTAAGCTTTGTCTTGAGTCAGTTGTGTGCTCCTTTTTCTATTCATCTTTTTTTCACACGCAAGTGTTGAAGTAATTGTGATAGTGCCAGGTTGCTCCAGTTTGCCAGCTCCAGGGAGCGAAGCTTGCCAGCTCCAGTGAGCGAAGTTTGCCCTAATAAAGGAAAGTTTTGATAAATGGTGCGTTTTCAAGACATCTGCCATTAAACCATACCGAGAAACGGTCTCACGAGAAATTATAAAGATCAAAGTATCAATATATCTCATCTATCGTCTATCTATCATCTATCTATCAATATTTCTTAAAGTGTCAGTGATGAACATCTAAAATTCAAATGATGTTCACATTGTAATGATTTGAGACAATGTAACTAGCTTCTTTAAATCAAAACCAATAAATAAAAGTGATAATCGAAGAGTTTAAACAGAAGAATTGACGGTTGTGAAGATGAAAAAAAGGAGAAAAGTTTAAAAAAGCTCATTGTAAGCTCAAGCTTTCTCATTGTATTCTTATTTCAAAACAAAAGCCTTCAATTAGTCGCCTTGAACGCGGAGAACGGATGGAAAGCTTTTGATTTCATTCTTACAATTCTCAAGTGTTAATTTCTCCAGTTTGCCAGCTCCAGTGAGCGAAGTTTGCCCTAATAAGGGAAAGTTTTGATAAATTGTGCGTTTTCAAGACATCTACCATTAAGCCACACGGAGACACGATCTCACAAGAAATTATAAAGATCAAAGTATAAATATATTTCTTACACTCTTTCAGAAGCATTAAATCAAGTAAATTGCATAAAAAAAATAAACGAAAAGAGAAAATCGTTTCGTTTCGACGTGTTCTTCAGGAGTTTTCCTCTTTTAACTCTGAAGAACATTAGTGCGAAGAGATGATGTCCGTGAAACATAAGTGAGTGAAATGGGAACATAAAAAGAGAAAAAAGAAGAAAAAGAAGAAAAAGAAGAAAAAGAAGAAAAAGAAGATGTTCTTGTTGAAGAGAGAAGTCAACAAGGGGATCGGGAACATCAATGATGAATCCCTAGAGATATTTCTGGAAGGAGAAACAAAGCAGAAACAGCTCAAGGAAAAGGAAACCGATTTGAGAAAGGTAAGAACACTCGATGCAACACTGAATTGAACACTCGATGCAACAGTGAATATGAAACTGTATCCAGTTTTGAATCTCTGTCTTTTACCCAGTATATTGAGCGTGAAAACTGTATGCTGTATGTACTAAAGAGTACTAAAGTTTGAGAGAGAAACAAAGATGGAAAGTTGGGAAAGTAGATCGGTTGATTGTTTTGTTTTTTCCCGAATGGAAAAGTTGATAGGTTTGACAAGTACTCTGATACATCTAGTTTTAGGTTCAATTTAATTCAATCAGTTTTCAGATTAGGAATTCTCGTTTTCCAGTGAATCATCTTTGAGACAAGGGGAAATTTAGAAAGATTGGTATTGGTTGAGTCTATTTTCAGATTGATACTGTATAAAGATTGGCATTGGTTGAGTCTAGTTTCCAACTTGAATCCAACAAACTTGAATCTTCACTTCACTTGAATCCAGAGATTTTGAGATGCGGCAAAGTTTCTGAGAATTTTTAAAGTAAACCCCTTTATCTTTTTAAAGTAAACCCGAATCTTTATAACTAACACACTCGTGAATTCTCAGAAGGCTGAATTATGTATTCTGTAGACAAAAAAATAGATATATAATGCATTTTTCTATCCCTTTATTCAAATCGGTGAAATACTAAGTGAAACAACCGATGTAACTTCTTTCTCTATGACCCTTTTCGTATCTGCCCTTCACTTCCTCCCAACAAAGGAGTACCTACAAGTGATGGTTGAAAGGGTTTCTCTCTTAAGAAATGCCCACTCTTTGTTCATCCGGAAATGGAAATGCACCATTTCTCCTCGAAAAATCAAAGTCTTTTTTGAGTGAACCGTCTTTGTTCCCAAGTTCTCAAGTGTTGGCAAAAAGTAATTTTAAAGCAGTGACCCTTTGAGATTAACAATGTTATGTTATCAATGTTACCCTTAACAATGTTATGTTATCTTTTGTACTTTCAGATGTGCCCCTCAATTTCCATTCTTTCTTCATCAATGGCACAATGCTTTGTACCCAAATGGGTCTCCTTCTCCTCACTCTTCCATCCATTATCCGTTCCTTTCCCTCATTTCATTTCCATGTGCTTTGACGCCTTTTCCTGGATCAGTAAAAGAAGGGCAGTGCCCATAACGAGGTGTGCTCTTGCAGCTTTCCCTTCCCATCTTGCACCTGGCCTCTGGTGGGAGCCGCAATGGGCACAATCTCAAGATTCTTCTCTCATTTCTTTTCATTCAATGACCATCACATTGGTGTCAAATTTTGAGAATAGGTTCGAAGATCGAAAGTGGTTTGAGAGAGGCTTCTGAATGATCTTCTGAATGTTGTGCTGTTTGATCAAATTGAAGGATAAAATAGCGAATAAGGGTTACAATCAAGTCCAAATGTGAAAATCAACAGCAATATTTGTAAATGCTTTCAATTGCAACTCATAATACTCAATAATAACAGTATTCGACTATCAGAAGACAAGCAAGATTTTGCTAAACTTTAAACTCGTCTAAATATTGAAAGTTACAGAGATGCATTTGGTATTTCATGCAAGTCTACTTGTGCACCGATTTCACGATATTCATCAAGACCACTTCAATCTAAAAGCACCAATCTAACAGCATCAATCTAACAGCATTGAAAACGTCTGTTTTCAAGTGACCAAGCTTACAGTTTGCGGTAAATTGTCACCGCAAAGAGTCAAGTGTCATAGTGTCAATTGCTCACGAAAAGGCCTGTGCCCATCATGCAAATTTCGATCGGCTGGGTGGGCAGCTGTCAGAAATTGGTGAAAAGGGATGATGCATTCGATCTATTTTCATTCAAAAGGCAATCTATAGTGGAAGAAAAGAGATGGCAGAAAAGGAAAAGATCGCGACGAGTGATGAAATGAAAATTGAATGAATATGATGAGTGAAGAGAAGAGGAAAAGAGAGGGAGATGATCCCCATATTTACCGCATAGTTATCGCGTTGAGCATCAAATTTGGAAATGGCTTTATGGTGAAACGTTGAAATGCAATCCAGCTTTAGGTGAGTTTTACCCAGGAATATTTTACCGAATCTTACAATATAGCTATACAATACAATCAGCCAGACTCTGGCTTGGCTTCTGACTATGCGTTGAGACTAGGCCAAGTTCCAGAGCTGAGCTCAAGTTCCAGAGCTGAGGCCAAGTTCTAGGCCAAGTGCTAGAGCTGAGGCCAAGTTACAGAGCTGAGGGTCAAGTTCCAGAGCTGAGGCCAAGTTCCAGAGCTGGGGGCCAAGTTCTAGGCCAAGTTTCAGAGCTGAGGCCAAGTTCTAGGTCAAGCACCAGAGCTGAGGCCAAGTTCTAGGTCAAGTTCCAGAACTAGTTTCTGACTTGGTTCGGGAAATTGTCTTTGGAACAATGCTGGAAATTACTCTGATCCAATTCTGATCTTTGGATCTCAATGTTGATCTTCAGATTGAAAGATTTAAGCACAAAAGTCAGTGTTTCTTTCATCTTTAACTCCTCAGCCCTTCTCGGAGTCAAGCTTTAACCTTTAGAGAAATTTTCTTAAGCTTATTCAACCAAGAAACCATCTAAGTAATTAGCTAGATGAAGCAGAGAAGTAACCAATTCCCGGGTAATGCTTAGTTTGTTTGTTATTGCAGGGAAGAGGTGGATGGGTGCACACCTGCTCGATCCCCCATTCCCTTTTTCTCCTTTCCACCAAATACTCGGTGATATGCAAATATTTTGGTGTCGAATATGGCCTCTTCTTCATATTTTGCTCGCTTTCTCATCATTTTTCGAATAAAGAAAGAAAGAAAAACCTTTCCCCACTCATTGGTGCCAACCGGTGGCTATATTTGGGTAAACGGAGCCTCACTCGGTTATACAAGTCAAGTACTGCACTCGAAATGGTTACTGACTCTGACTATGAGAAATATAAACAAATAACTCGTAAGTTTCTGTAGTTTCATGGTATAAATTGAGCAAGTAAAGACAGAAAGAGATTGTGCTAATGCTAAAGCTACACTTCAAGCAAAGATTAACTTGTAAAGCTATTAGAGATGATTTTTAAATTTGTCATGGCTTAAATGAGATTTGGAAAAAGTCTCATTTAGTCTTGCTTTTTTTGGATTTAGTTTTCAATGTCGATGATATGAAATTACGCAAAAGAAATACGATTGGAGTTTACAATGACAAGATTGTGCTTGAGTTTATCCATTTAGTAGTAAT
Organism: Mesorhabditis belari; assembly: GCA_958450365.1. NCBI lineage: Eukaryota > Metazoa > Nematoda > Chromadorea > Rhabditida > Rhabditidae > Mesorhabditis > Mesorhabditis belari. Next base: position 7,938 of record CAUEEP010000655.1, on the reverse strand, counting down.
GCTTTTAGCAAATACAGGGTGCGTCATAATTATTGCAACAAGATACCCAAGGCATTGCACACCAAGAAGTTTCACTGGAAGAAGATTTTTAAACCGAAATAGCTTTATTTAACAGTAACAAATAAGGAAACAAGAGATCATTCCGATATGACCGCCTTTTGCCTTGATAACAGCCCTTAATCGGTTCGGATATGCCTCCACTGCGGCCCGAATGTCATCTTGAGGAGTCGCCTTTCATCCTTTGGTCAAAGACTTCTTCAAGACTTCAAGACTTTTATCAAAGAGCAGACATTAGCCTCTAAGATTGCCCAAATAGAAAAGTCCATCACATTGAGATCCGGTGAGTTTGGAGGCCATTCATCCTTGATGATCACTGAGGGAAAGTTGGCCACACACCAGTCCTGAACCGTCTTCTTCGTGTGAGCGGGAGCTCCATCTTGCATGAAGGTCCAATTTTGATTGTTATTGGCTTTACACGCCCATGACATCACATTCTTGACATCACAAACGGTCTTTTGAACTCTTGTTGCAATAATTATGACGCACCCTGTAAAGTAAAGCAAAGCCAATTTTTGAAAGCAATGCTGCGATTGTTTTCAAAATCTCTTTTTCCCCATCGCATTCAATATGGTTCAAAAATAATTGTGACCATATTGGGAGAAGAGGGAATTGGCGGCGGCTTAGTCCTCTTCACTAAGCCACGGTCGGTGAGTCGATTACATAACAATATCCGGCCTTTCGCTTCATTTATCTATTCCTTATGGAGAAAAAGATTTGTGAATAATCATAGCCCAAATGGCTTTGCAGTTAGAGTAATTGAATCTTGAATTTTGAATCTTGACCTTGAATCTTGATCTTGAATAGCTGCAAAGCCTGCTTGTACTCACTTTGATCAAAATGTACTTTGATCTTGCAGTAAAAGACCCAACACAAGCTTTTGTTTAAACAAAAATAATCACAATTATCTTGAAATTGAGCGTTAAGGCTACAAGATGTGCCATAATTGTCGCTACAAGGTATCACGTGCGGTAACGAGGGAACCTGACTCTCTTCTCAAAGACGAACTCCTCGCTTGGCCTCGTAAACATTTTAAAATTGCATTTGGACTTCTCAGCATGGCCCACAAATTCAAAAAAGTCCAAGAGTACTGCCAAAACAACTTTCCGAACTTCCATTTCCTTTTCTGAGTGGCTACCCAGCTCTCCAGACCTCAACTCAATGAATTTTTCAGTGTGGTCGGTTCTAGAAGCCAAAGCTTGTTCAAAGCCCCCACAAAAAAATCGAAAGCTTAAAGAAATCACTGATGAAAGCGTGGGAAGAGCTCGATCCAGCCTATTTGTTCGTCAACGTTGATGCCTTCTCGAAACGCCTGCGAGCCTGCTCAATAGTGGCCAATTCGAATTTGATAGTTCATTGTCTGCCTTAAAATCAGTTGTTGGCACTTTATCTTGTTGTTGGGAATTATAGCGCACCCTGTATTCCCCATTTTTTCAACTCACGACTCACTTCTCTCTCATAAACCCCCAGTTCAGTTACAGTTTAAAAGCTCAAACTTCCACAAAAACTCAGTGAAAGAGGGTGTGAAAGAAAAGAAAACAGTTTGTGTGGCGTGTGTGAAGAAGAGAACAATACATTTAGCCTCTGGGTTTCCTATTCTATTCTCTTAAGGTTTATTTGAGGCCGCTCACCGTCACTTGAGTACCCAAAACCCGCGAGAGACGAGCACTGATTGTGAATGGGAAGGAAAAGGAAAGGAAAGGGAAGTGAGGAAAGAGAATGGGAAGTGGAAAATGAAAGAGATGAGTTCCCGAGAATGGGTAAGCATTGATGGAGAAGGAGTAGATGGAGGGGACAGCGCGTTCCCGCTTTTGGTCACTGTTTATTGAGTTTTTCGTTTGGGTAATTGAAAAGACTTTAATTTTAAATCTTTTACAATAATTTTCGCGGCTTAGTTACTAAGTAACTAAGTTTTGAATTCATTCACAAATCTTGAGTAGTCATTGAGCTTTGATAACTTAAGTTTCTAGTTTTTGGTCTATTTATTTGTTCACACTGTGATTTTTGAACGTTCTTCTTTCTCATTTGATCAAATTGAAAATCACTTTAATCTGATACGATCTGACACAAAGACACGCGAAAACCTGCTAAAATCAACTAAAATTTAGTTGCTGCCACGGTTTATTTATGCCGAGCAAAACATGACCGGCGATGGGATTGAACCCGCTTCCTCTCGCTTACCAGGCGAACACTCTACCAATGAGCTAAATCGGCATGTAACGACATGTATCCCATGTCTAGGGCAAAACCTTATCCCTTTCTCTTGTTCTTTCTAAAAGCCAGTTCAAGAATAGTGTTAGGTTGACTCCATGAAGCGAAGTATTTGGAAGTTTAAAAAGCTCACATCTTTGTAGATTTAGTTATTATTTAGCGTGTTAACTATTAGGTTGATGCAAAAGTCTTTTTCATTTTTTCCGTACTTCTGTTGAAAAATAACAAAGTCATCAATTAACCTATGGTTTGCTCTTAAATGAAAAGTGTTTATTGTTCAATTTCCCATCTTTTAAGTCAATTTGGGTTCACTTTCAAGCAAATTCGAGAGTGAAAACGGGTTTTTCATAAAAATCTATAAAAACCTCTATAAAGAAATTGGCTGAATCAATTTCTCTGAAAATCTGAAAAAATATCTAACTTTTGTGCTCTATCTTTTATTTATTAACATCAAGATTGGTTTCCTTAGCTAAAGCGTCTAAAATGCATCATCGAGCCGTCGCCTTTTTTGACTTCCCGACTTCAGGCTCTCAAAAAATCTAGACATAAGACATTTTAAACTCGTTTTAATGTCATTTTGCAGAAAAAATTGGCCTTTCGAATGCAATAAACCGTTGTTCAATTGGTGCATTTGTTACTTTTTAACGGAAGTACGAAAAAATGAAAAGACTTTTGCATCAACCCAATAGTTGTCCAAATATGGCGATGGGATTCGAAGCCGCTTTCTCTTGCTTACCAGGCGAACACCCTACCACTCTACCAATATTTGCTAATTCTAGTTACATTTTCACTAATGTATCAGTCGTTTTTCAATGAAGCCTTTATCGGAGGGTTAAAGAAAGCAAAAAAGAATGGAGAGAGAGAGAGAGAGCGTCAAGTGTCACGATATTGCATCCCACTCATTTCTCCCGTTTCCCTATTTCTTGATGATGACAGATAATGAAGACAGCCTCATCTAGAAAACTCAATTTCTCGATTGAGTGTAATTTTTGATGTATCGGCTAATCATGTGTTATCTTGCTTAATTTTCCCGCTAAAAAGGGATTTATTCAACTTCAAGAAAGCCTATAAAAGATAGTTTTCTATGAAAATTTTGATCTTTTTTTAATGCAATAACTTTCTAACCATTTCTTTGTCTTATTTGAAAGAGTTTTTTAATGTAAAACCCAATTGTTGTTTGTGAATTTTGGTTGAATCATAAAGGAGCCTACAAATGTGACTCATTTGACGGACATATGCTATTTTCGTAACCCATCTGCTTAACAAAGTTTATGCCATTCAATTTTTGAAAGTCCTACATTTTTCTAAACTCAATTATTATAACAATTTTAAGTTATAGTAAGGCAGAAATTAGTAAAGTATCATTAGAGTAATAGCACCATTATTGGGTTGGTGGATTCATTCCAAATAATCAACATAAAACCATAAATTCATTCGAAATAATTTCCATTATTATTGACGACTTCGCCCATTTTACAAGCAATTTGCCGGATTCCTCTTTCCGTAGTAGGATTTTGGTTTGTGTGTGAGACAAGTGTGAGACTCAAAAATGGAGGACTGGAGATGTCCAGTGTCCCAGTTTGAGCACTTTCTTCAAAGAAATCCATTTTGGTGTCAATAGAAAAGTTGTAGAGAATCAGAAATTAGGCTTATAGCCAAATTTCCAAAAGATACACTTAGTAGTTTCGCTTAAAATGCAAGTTTTGAGAAAATTCGTAAATTTGGCTTTTCTTGAAAACCAGTTTTTGAATCGTTCTGAAAATTTGGATATAAGCTTGATTTTTGATTCTTTACAACTTTTCCATTAACACCAAAATGGGTTTCTTTTAAAGAAAGTGCTCAAACTGTCACATATGACAATAGCCCGCAGTTTTCAATTCACCAACCCAATACATTAATCTTTTTTTTAGCAATTGTTCATTTGGAAACACAGTAAACTAAGACTATAGTTCTACAGTAATTGTAATTGTAATTGTATAGTAATCAAAATTTTACACAAAGTTTCCATATAGACAATGAAATCTTATTGCTTTTACTTTTACTCGACTTTTTCCCCCAAATCAATATTTCAATTTTTTTCGGTATGATTATGATGAGATCGACCCGAAAAAACCCCAACAATACGGATCATTATGTTCAGCTTATGTCAATCTATACAATATCGATCTCTTTTATGTCAACTAAACGAAAAAACACTCCTCTGAATAGCAGAAGGGAAGCTCATTTCATCGGGTTCAACTCAAAATCGAAAATTTTTTTTGATTTGATTTTTGATTATAAACGAATATTTAGCTAAATTAGCTAATGTTAATGGATTTTTTGAATGAATTTTTCCTAAAATTTCATTTTTTAAGCTCTTTTCCTTTTCCTCCTTTTCCCAATGTCTAAAAGTGAGCCATCTTGGGGTTTTTATTGGCCATATTGTATATATGCATTCTGCAATTCTGCAATTCAAGTCACTATTAGCTTTCATGTCCAATTAGACACTTTATGGGAAAAGCACTGAAGGATTTAGCCTAGAGGTCAATCCAGGAAAGGCCTATGAGGGCAAGAAGGACAAAGGGTCAAAGCCCCGGATAGACATTGCATTTTACATTTCCCGCTATTGAGTGCAAGTCCCTCCCTCATCCAGATCCAAGACTCCGCCCCATTTCCTGCATCACATATTTGATCAACTGGCTGAGCGAAAGAGAGTGGCAAGGAAAGGCCAAGAACACTCCTTTTAAAAGGCTTTCTCTATTAGCTTCTCCATTAATGGTCTTACTTATTTTATAATTGATTCGATATTGATTTTGTGTATGTTCTTTTGTTATTCTGTGAAGATTTGCTCGCTTTGCTTTGCTTCGAGTCCTGGATTCTTTCTGTTTTATGGCTTTGTTTTATCAAATAATGTCACAGTGAAAAAGAATTCACAACGTTTATTTTGAAAATTTTCAATCTCAGAATTGTGTTCTAGATAAACTACCGTGTTTTCTTTTAGAAATGTTATCAGGAAAATAACTCGATGCTACATACCGTATTTTCCCGAATACTAATTGCTCTTGTCTCATGACCAACAAACATTGCTCGTCAAAAGTTGCAAATATTGTCTGACAATTGACTCACAACAAGCTTTTGTTCAATAGAAATCAAGTTTTAAAGCATTTACTCTCTTTAACAAATCTAATTTCATTTTCTTGTCCAATCCTATTGATTTCTAAGCAAAAAGCTGTGAAAAAGTCTTTGAGATTTCAAAATGTCATGAGAAATCCATTGAGAATAGGTACAGCAATCTTTTTTGTGTCTTGAATACCGTATTTTCTCAAATAGTAGCGTACCTAAGAGCGTCAAGCTTGAATTGGTCCAATATCTCGAGAACCGCTGATCAGAACCTATCGATGTGGGGTCTGGAAATGTAGCTGACGATGAGATCTCAGTGGAAGCTTAGAGGGTTGAGCTTCTGCAAAAGCTTGGAAATCGCAAAATAGTCACCAACTCGACTTGCCGGGGTTTGCACTACTATTAGAGAAAATACGGTAATCTTGTAAATGATCACTAGAAGCTTTTTCATTGATTTTAAAGTTAACATGAAAGATTTTTGCTTTTAATGTCATTTTTCTCTTCTTTTCAACTAAGATTTTTTGTTGAAGAAAGAAATATTTGATTTGATGATTCGTGAGAATGAAAATGGCATCGGACCGGAGAAATGAGCATTCCTGAAAATCTTTGCCTTTCCATACCGTTTCCCAAATATGCGAAAATCGTGTCATTTGTCTTTTCTTCAAGAAAATCATATAAAGATATTTCCTATCTTGTTCAAGTTTCCCTTTAGAACCACATTTCAATCTAGAACCACTCTAGAACTACATTCAACTTCGAACCACTCTAGACCACATTTCAAACTGTTTACTCCGATTTCCATATTACAGCCATCACTTCTCTCGAGAAAGTTGGTCCTGACCTCAAATCTGCAGCTCGAATAAATACGAGATTGGCGGGGAATTAAAAACTAGATACACTGACGAAAATCCTTATAGAGCCTCGTTTTCTCCAGCTCCAGCAGTAAGGAAATCCAAGCCTGAAAGAAAGCAACTGAACACTTATCATTTATTAATCTTTCTTTTCAGCAATAGTAGAACTCTCAGCCACCACTTTTTGTTGGCTCTATTGGAAGTACTGGGAGGTGAGTGGAGTGATGGGGGAATGGTGAGAGAACGAGGTGAATCTTTCATCACACGTCCCCTTTGTGAGTCGGCAAATTACTCCAACGAGCGAGCAAACTTTTGGCTGGGACATCGGTACGAAACCTTTAAGGGAAAAGAAAGATGAGAGGAGAAGGCACAAAATGAATGGAATTTTGGGGTTGGGACAGGAACGGGGAGGGGAAAGAGGGAAAGCAATGAAATGAAATGAAACTAGGAATCTGCTTAGTGAGGGTAGGAAAAGGACGTAAAATAGGAATGAAAAAGCGGTGATGAAAATGAAAGGGGAAAAGAAAATGAATCTTGAATCTAGAGAATATGTAAATGTCGACATATTTGTTCAAAATCTTCTGGAAACCATAATTCCAGAATTTTTGGATTGACAAAAGAAGACCTTGATGGTTGTCATTGTCAGAGTGCTTCTGAGCAAACGGGTGGCACCCACATAGTCAGATCAGCTAAGTGAGCCTGGTATCATAGGCAGGAAGTCCGGCTCTCGGATCCTGCCTAGTGGATCTTTTCGATTGTTTTTTTTGGTTTATGGGTTTTTTTCACCCTCTAGATCAACTAATCAAAATTTATAGGGTTGTCTCGAAGAAGCTGGCACCCAGAGCCGACTGGCTAAGTTCTCGGTATCGTAAGCCAGAGGGTCAGAGGGTTCGGGAGGGTCCCCGAATCTGCGGGATCTTTTTCATTGTTTTTGGTTTATGGATTCTTTTCACCCCTAGATCAATCGAATCAACTACTTTAAAGTTTATTATGTTAATTACTTCCTCTTTACTTATCTTAACTCTATAATACTTTCCTCCTTTTTTTTATAATAATACTTTATTCAAACGACAAAGTGGAAAGAAATCATAGAGAAATGCACAGTGATACTTAATCATACAATACATACTGAAATCAATAAGCCAATTACTTACGGCAAAGAGCCACTAGATCTAAAGCATCGATACGCTTCTTGAATATGAAAAGCGACTGAATTTTCAATAAGAACTTCTACAAAACAGTTACTTTATCATTATTATCATTCATATCAATACAGAAAATTGAAACTAATTCTTCCTATTACTAAACAGCTTTTATTCATTCCTTTTTGACTCTTTTTCCACTATACATCACTTATTTTTAACGCTCTTTTAGACTCTAGACGAAAAGCAATTCGATTAAGTGCTTTTTTTTGAGCGCTTAACGCTTTCACAAAGACTTCTTTAGCTAGCTGACGTCTAGAGTTTCACGATGTTTTGTTTTCAAACAACTTTACCCTAACGGACTGAGAAAGCTAGTCAAATTTAGCCGAATTTCGAGAAAAACCAATATTTAGTCGTTTTTAAATAAAAATCTTTAAAGTTCACTGTTTTTTTGAGAATTTTCATTAATCTGTTTCCCATTTTTCGCTTGGAAAATCACGTTTCCGGTAGTTCTCATATCCTGTCGATTTTCCATAAAATCTTTTCAGAAATTTGTCTTTTTGGAAATTTAAAATGCA
>CAUEEP010000654.1:0-36762 GCA_958450365.1 Mesorhabditis belari | reverse complement strand
GTACAAATATGCAAATATGATATATAAATATATATAAGTCGTAGCCGATGAAGGATTTCAGCCGAAGAAGTCTCAGACTTCTTCGGCTAGCCGATTAAGTCTCAAAAATGAAATCTTGAGCTATGTATTGACTCAAGTCAATACCACAAACTCAAGCTCTCTAAAAGGCGCTTAAAAGCTAAAAACGCATTCGTAAAGAGTGCGCATTTTATCATATTGTAAACAAAGGCTATAAAAGGGCCATTTTCGTCATTCGTCAGCGTCATTCGTGACTAAAGAATTTTTGGGGCTCCAAACGTTCCGAATATTTCCATTAGATGATCGACAACTTCAAATTGTTTTTTCCTTTGCAATGCCCGCAAAATGACGAACTTTGTGAAATGATCCTGGTAGACCATCAAAAACTTGAATTCTCCATCGGCTAGCCGAAGAAGTCTGAGACTTCTTCGGCTGAAATCCTTCATCGGCTACGACATATATATCCAAATCGAGATACAGAGATTTTTGTTGAACACAAAAAAATGCATTTCATTTCGTTTTTCATTTGACACTTCGACATGCCCAAGTGTGCCCAAATAACTTACTCGTTGCCCAAGTGTGCCCAAATAACTTACTCGTTGCCCAATTGAAGTAAGTAACATTTGATCCGTCTGCATATTTCCATGTACTATTCCCTCGTCGCTCCACTCCAATATAGCTATTGTCGTTGGGGAAATCTGTAGTGAAGTCAAAAAATCGACACAAAGGATAATTATAAGGATAATTTTAAGCAAATTTATAGTAAACAGCAGAAACTTAAGAGGAAGCTACGTTTTTTTTGTCAAAATTATTCAGACCTGTAAATCCAAGGACATAATTGTTCTCAAAAGCATTTTGTAATTTAGCTGGAATCCGCCATAAGATGCACATATATCGACAGCTTCTCGATAGTAGTTAGCTGGAAATTTGTACGAAGATGTACAGCGGAAATTAGAGTGGACTAGGTTTCAAATCTTTTACGCTTTTTTTACCAATACTTTTGGCTTTAGTTTACCGTAAATGTTATCGTTTTCAAACTTAAACAGTAACTAAATAAAACAAGTAAATACAACCTCGTGAAAGTAATAATGTTAGATGAATGTTTGAACTTGACTGAAGATTGTAATGTCTATCTCAAACTTTGACTGAGCTTTGAGATACAAGTTTATTGTGGTTGTTTTATTGTTGAATCATGACCAAAATGAAGACAGTCTATAGAAACAGTAACTATGAAACCTCATGAAAGTAACAATGTTAGGTGAATGTTTTATAAGATTATCAAGCAAGTATGATTAATAGAGAACTGTATTTACCCCAATCTGCAGAAAAGCATTTGTCCTCATTCGTGAACTGTTTGCTGTCATCAGGACATCGTTGGACAGTCGTTGAAGTTAGAAGGAGAAAACTTTTCACCAGAAATAGTTGAAACCAAACTTGCATTTTGAAGCGATTTGGTGAGAAGAAATAGAATCATTTTATAGGCGGCTCTTATCACTCCTGGCTTTATTTCTTTCGAGTACTTTATGACGAATTATCGCGAAATTAAAACATGTTTTGTTGGGTTTAGACTGGTTTTTATATTTTGTGATTGAATGCTTTCTTGGTGTTTGCATGTTTTCTGTCGACTTTCAATTCCAATACAATCGTCGTTCACTTTTGTTGCTGTTGGTATCATGGGAATTATTTGCCTCACTATTTATGTAATTCCCGACAAATTTATCAACTTGAAGTAACAACTGGTGATGGCCGGATAAGTGAGAGACTGAGTGAGAGACTTTTACAGTAACTCAAATTTCAGCTTATCCCTTGGAAACAATCGCCTTCTCTTCGGGCCTCGAGTTGGTGCCGTCGCGCTATCGGTTGAGCACGATTTGTCTCGTCTTTTCGTTCAACAGTATCTTGTATGGAATTGCGTTATTATCCCGTTAATCCATGTGTTTTTTAGATGTTTTTTCTGAATTTCCACGCATTGATCAAGAAAGAAGCAACACTGTATTTCACATTCCGTGTGCCTAATCAAGATAATGTAAATCATGACCTTTCAGTCAGTGATCAAGTCATCAAAGATAGCATTGAAAATTTCTTCGTGATACAACTTACGGATTGCGAGGAGTCAAAAATTGAATTTCCATGGTTTTTCGTGGATTTATTTCATTTTTACTATAATGCTTTATTGAAGACTAAAATCAAAACTATTTGTATTTATTATGGTGGTGCTGATGATGGCTTTGATGGGATGGATCAACGAAATATCATCGCCCAGGAATCACGAGCAAAAACCCTGAGGCTGCTATTTACATTTATTTAGATAGATTTGATTTCACGAGGGATCTGTCACAATATACAGGAATGCAACGAATCGAAGGAGAGAATCATCTTCCCTTTTCAACCAAGCAAACAATCGTGCGAAGAATATTCTAGAAGACGATTTATTTGATTCGCAAAGGCAAGTGTACCGTCGACATATTGATCAAGGATTGCACTATGCACACCAAAACAGGACATTCTGGGCCTGCTACGTCCCAGTTGAAAAATGATGATTCTTTGATGATTTGATCTGTAGTTGATTCATTTATGCATAAAGCTATTGCCATTTCTTCTGGTAACTTTTTTATTTGATAAGTTTTCCTTCATTTTATTTTTCTCTAAATAAAATATTGTATTCTTTTACGAATGGACTAGTGATGATTGGAAGAAGAAAGACAGCGCACAAAGCAAGTCGTTGTAGGTAGCGATTCCTAACTATGATTACACAATTGCACAGTGTGAAGAGCTGGTACAAGTCCAACGCAAGAAAAGAAAAATTGTAGAGAGTGAAGAATAAATTACTTCTATTCAAATTCAATGACTAGCAAAATTCAAATTTAAATTTAAATTTAAATTCGGATTTGTTAAATGAATGAATGATAAGTCTGAATTTAAGCGCTCAATTTCTCAAATCTCAAGAGTTCGGAATTCTTTTGGGTAATTGTTTAAAACTCTTTAAAACTCTACAGGGTGCGCCATAATTACCCGCACATCGTCTCATCGAAGTTTCGGGAATTTTTAGATCTTTTGCTAAGCCTCGAATGCTCTTTCTTGGATTTCGTTGGATTGGTTTCTTGACGATTTTCTAGAGCTTTCTATTTTCCTGTTGGGCATGACAGTCATTTTTCTTCCTGTTCTTGGACGGTCCTTAAGCATTCCCACGTGCGATAGCATCATAAACCGTACGCCGAGGCAGTTGGAGTCGTCGAATGGTGTCGGGTGGAGAAGCGCCCGATGAAGATCGAGTCTCGCCCCCAACTTGCCGATGGTTTCACCATTTTACGTTCACCTAAAAACTTCAAATGAATTACGAAATAAAACAGATAGAAGAACTACAAAAGAATATTGTCCAGTAAAAACAGAGGGGAAAAAATCACTTTTAACAATGTGGGCTTGCCTATAAAATATTGTGCGGGTAATTGTGGCACACCTTGTAAACAACTCTTTTTCCTTTCGAACAGATAATACTATAAACGGAGCTTCTTTTCCTGAAGTTCGATATTTTAGAGATTGCAACAGCTTATGAAATTAAGCAGAGAGCAATGTTTTTTATAGCGGATGGATATGAAAAGAATGTGATAAAACGGAGAAAGCAAAGTCGAAATCAAAAACTTTTTCTTTATTCATTTCTTTATTTCAAAAAGGTTCTAAATAATTTCTAAATAATAATCCTTTTTCGAATCTTCTTCTCGAATCATTGTCACATCGGTGTTTATCGAATCGATTTCATCAAAATTTCCCTTTTCTTGCATAAATTGATTTCGACTGAAATTTAGTGGATAAAATTTTCAAATTTTGGAAATTATTGAAAACTTACAGTAAAAAGAAACGGTAAAAAAGGCTAAGAATGAGACTGTGGGTGCACAAATAGAAAATGATGATCGCCACACCAAGGATTTCCACTGAAAAGTTCTAATTATAAAACGAAAAATCTCGGCTTATTTTGGGTATTCTCTTCGTTTTTCTTATTTTTAAAGATTAGCTTTAACTTAAAACTTAACTAGTTTTTTAAAAGTTTGATTTAAAACCGACGTATACTATCCTTTTTCGAGGTATTCGAATCCTTTTCCCCTTCCTTTTTTTCTGCACTGATAAAGAGTAAAAGGAGAGATGCTCCCCAAAGCAAAGTCTGAAAAAAAACTTCATTTATAGAAAAATAAAAAATCTATTTGACGAAAAGTAGGATTAAGCCAAGAGTCAGTTTATCCTCAGTGCTTGAACTGGTCAAATCTGGCTTAAAAATGAGCAGTGAACCAAAGCCTTGCATTGCTCTGGCTACCTAGCTCCCTCTTTTGCATAAATTATCTAGAATAGAAAATATGTGATAACCTAGAACCAAAGATGGTCTGAGCCAATTCACCATTTTCATAACTTTAACCCAACCCGACCCGATCCAGAGACTTTTCTCTTTCTTCGAACCCGAGCAGAATGGAGCCAGTTGAACGAGGGAATGGTACTAGGTCGAATGAGCTTTTCCAATTAAGATCTAGTCTATCTAATGCAGTTTTTTTACGCTGATTCCGAATCCGGTTTGAGTTTTTGCAAAACGCATCGGAAAGATATTTGGCAAACAAGTTTTAGCTATCTCCATCTAAGGCCATCTTATGGAAGTCTTCTTTGGAAAGGTCACGGTGACCTAGTGTCATTCCTCGTAAGTCCTAGACCAAAAATAGTAATTTGCTTGACTTTGGCTTGTCCTGGTCTAGAAAGGCTTTAAGAAGTAGGCCTAAATAGATTCAGTAAAGATTTACACTGATAAGATGAAGAAATCTGGTGAGGAGAGGTTTCCACAGAGTGTGACTGCCGACGAAAGCGCAAACGATTGAGAAGAAGTTTAACGAGAAGAAACACATCTGAAATCATCAAGGATTTAGATTAGACTTTAGAAAGTTCACTTCTTTTCTGCAGATCCTCAATTTCTACAGTTAAAATCCATTGTTTTAACTTACAGCAGTATTGGAAAGGAGTTCATTCGTGTCACTTGGGTAAAGCCATTCAAGTAAAGAACCTACAAAGATCACCAAATAAATTCCAGATTGGAAAGCCCAAAAAGAGCGAAAAATTGTCTGAAAGAGAGATTTTTTCAAACAATAACGAGTTTTATATTAACCAGAAGTGAAAATCGACGTGAATCCGACGAATTGAAGCCCTCAGATTGTATTGGAGTCAATTTTTGATTGATTAGAACCAAAAACATTTAAAATTTAGTGATTTTTTGCTGTAAATTAGAAATAGAACAAGAAATTCGGCTTTTGAACTCATTTTTTATCTTTTCTTTTTGTCTAAAACTGTATTTTTTGCGTCATCAGACCATGTTTTCTTTGAGAAACCAAAAATAAAAATTTCTTAATGAAAATGATTTCATTTTCAGCTTATTTTCTTTTTTTTATTTCATTTATAATATATAAATGGTAAAAGTTTAATGTTTTCTACCAAAAAAACGAAGAGAATACCCAAAATAAGCCGAGATTTTTCGTTTTATAATTAGAACTTTTCAGTGGAAATCCTTGGTGTGGCGATCATCATTTTCTATTTGTGCACCCACAGTCTCATTCTTAGCCTTTTTTACCGTTTCTTTTTACTGTAAGTTTTCAATAATTTCCAAAATTTGAAAATTTTATCCACTAAATTTCAGTCGAAATCAATTTATGCAAGAAAAGGGAAATTTTGATGAAATCGATTCGATAAACACCGATGTGACAATGATTCGAGAAGAAGATTCGAAAAAGGATTATTATTTAGAAATTATTTAGAACCTTTTTGAAATAAAGAAATGAATAAAGAAAAAGTTTTTGATTTCGACTTTGCTTTCTCCGTTTTATCACATTCTTTTCATATCCATCCGCTATAAAAAACATTGCTCTCTGCTTAATTTCATAAGCTGTTGCAATCTCTAAAATATCGAACTTCAGGAAAAGAAGCTCCGTTTATAGTATTATCTGTTCGAAAGGAAAAAGAGTTGTTTACAAGGTGTGCCACAATTACCCGCACAATATTTTATAGGCAAGCCCACATTGTTAAAAGTGATTTTTTCCCCTCTGTTTTTACTGGACAATATTCTTTTGTAGTTCTTCTATCTGTTTTATTTCGTAATTCATTTGAAGTTTTTAGGTGAACGTAAAATGGTGAAACCATCGGCAAGTTGGGGGGGGGGGGCGAGACTCGATCTTCATCAAAAGGGCGCTTCTCCACCCGACACCATTCGACGACTCCAACTGCCTCGGCGTACGGTTTATGATGCTATCGCACGTGGAATGCTTAAGGACCGTCCAAGAACAGGAAGAAAAATGACTGTCATGCCCAACAGGAAAATAGAAAGCTCTAGAAAATCGTCAAGAAACCAATCCAACGAAATCCAAGAAAGAGCATTCGAGGCTTAGCAAAAGATCTAAAAATTCCCGAAACTTCGATGAGACGATGTGCGGGTAATTATGGCGCACCCTGTAGAGTTTTAAAGAGTTTTAAACAATTACCCAAAAGAATTCCGAACTCTTGAGATTTGAGAAATTGAGCGCTTAAATTCAGACTTATCATTCATTCATTTAACAAATCCGAATTTAAATTTAAATTTAAATTTGAATTTTGCTAGTCATTGAATTTGAATAGAAGTAATTTATTCTTCACTCTCTACAATTTTTCTTTTCTTGCGTTGGACTTGTACCAGCTCTTCACACTGTGCAATTGTGTAATCATAGTTAGGGAATCGCTACCTACAACGACTTGCTTTGTGCGCTGTCTTTCTTCTTCCAATCATCACTAGTCCATTCGTAAAAGAATACAATATTTTATTTAGAGAAAAATAAAATGAAGGAAAACTTATCAAATAAAAAGTTACCAGAAGAAATGGCAATAGCTTTATGCATAAATGAATCAACTACAGATCAAATCATCAAAGAATCATCATTTTTCAACTGGGACGTAGCAGGCCCAGAATGTCCTGTTTTGGTGTGCATAGTGCAATCCTTGATCAATATGTCGACGGTACACTTGCCTTTGCGAATCAAATAAATCGTCTTCTAGAATATTCTTCGCACGATTGTTTGCTTGGTTGAAAAGGGAAGATGATTCTCTCCTTCGATTCGTTGCATTCCTGTATATTGTGACAGATCCCTCGTGAAATCAAATCTATCTAAATAAATGTAAATAGCAGCCTCAGGGTTTTTGCTCGTGATTCCCTGGGCGATGATATTTCGTTGATCCATCCCATCAAAGCCATCATCAGCACCACCATAATAAATACAAATAGTTTTGATTTTAGTCTTCAATAAAGCATTATAGTAAAAATGAAATAAATCCACGAAAAACCATGGAAATTCAATTTTTGACTCCTCGCAATCCGTAAGTTGTATCACGAAGAAATTTTCAATGCTATCTTTGATGACTTGATCACTGACTGAAAGGTCATGATTTACATTATCTTGATTAGGCACACGGAATGTGAAATACAGTGTTGCTTCTTTCTTGATCAATGCGTGGAAATTCAGAAAAAAAACATCTAAAAAACACATGGATTAACGGGATAATAACGCAATTCCATACAAGATACTGTTGAACGAAAAGACGAGACAAATCGTGCTCAACCGATAGCGCGACGGCACCAACTCGAGGCCCGAAGAGAAGGCGATTGTTTCAAGGGATAAGCTGAAATTTGAGTTACTGTAAAAGTCTCTCACTCAGTCTCTCACTTATCCGGCCATCACCAGTTGTTACTTCAAGTTGATAAATTTGTCGGGAATTACATAAATAGTGAGGCAAATAATTCCCATGATACCAACAGCAACAAAAGTGAACGACGATTGTATTGGAATTGAAAGTCGACAGAAAACATGCAAACACCAAGAAAGCATTCAATCACAAAATATAAAAACCAGTCTAAACCCAACAAAACATGTTTTAATTTCGCGATAATTCGTCATAAAGTACTCGAAAGAAATAAAGCCAGGAGTGATAAGAGCCGCCTATAAAATGATTCTATTTCTTCTCACCAAATCGCTTCAAAATGCAAGTTTGGTTTCAACTATTTCTGGTGAAAAGTTTTCTCCTTCTAACTTCAACGACTGTCCAACGATGTCCTGATGACAGCAAACAGTTCACGAATGAGGACAAATGCTTTTCTGCAGATTGGGGTAAATACAGTTCTCTATTAATCATACTTGCTTGATAATCTTATAAAACATTCACCTAACATTGTTACTTTCATGAGGTTTCATAGTTACTGTTTCTATAGACTGTCTTCATTTTGGTCATGATTCAACAATAAAACAACCACAATAAACTTGTATCTCAAAGCTCAGTCAAAGTTTGAGATAGACATTACAATCTTCAGTCAAGTTCAAACATTCATCTAACATTATTACTTTCACGAGGTTGTATTTACTTGTTTTATTTAGTTACTGTTTAAGTTTGAAAACGATAACATTTACGGTAAACTAAAGCCAAAAGTATTGGTAAAAAAGCGTAAAAAGATTTGAAACCTAGTCCACTCTAATTTCCGCTGTACATCTTCGTACAAATTTCCAGCTAACTACTATCGAGAAGCTGTCGATATATGTGCATCTTATGGCGGGATTCCAGCTAAATTACAAAATGCTTTTGAGAACAATTATGTCCTTGGATTTACAGGTCTGAATAATTTTGACAAAAAAAACGTAGCTTCCTCTTAAGTTTCTGCTGTTTACTATAAATTTGCTTAAAATTATCCTTATAATTATCCTTTGTGTCGATTTTTTGACTTCACTACAGATTTCCCCAACGACAATAGCTATATTGGAGTGGAGCGACGAGGGAATAGTACATGGAAATATGCAGACGGATCAAATGTTACTTACTTCAATTGGGCAACGAGTAAGTTATTTGGGCACACTTGGGCAACGAGTAAGTTATTTGGGCACACTTGGGCATGTCGAAGTGTCAAATGAAAAACGAAATGAAATGCATTTTTTGTGTTCAACAAAAATCTCTGTATCTCGATTTGGATATATATGTCGTAGCCGATGAAGGATTTCAGCCGAAGAAGTCTCAGACTTCTTCGGCTAGCCGATGGAGAATTCAAGTTTTTGATGGTCTACCAGGATCATTTCACAAAGTTCGTCATTTTGCGGGCATTGCAAAGGAAAAAACAATTTGAAGTTGTCGATCATCTAATGGAAATATTCGGAACGTTTGGAGCCCCAAAAATTCTTTAGTCACGAATGACGCTGACGAATGACGAAAATGGCCCTTTTATAGCCTTTGTTTACAATATGATAAAATGCGCACTCTTTACGAATGCGTTTTTAGCTTTTAAGCGCCTTTTAGAGAGCATTTCTGGGTGTTCGTTAAATCATGTGGAATCCCTAATACGGTTTAAACCCAAATGTATGCAATGTTCGAGTATTATTGTATGATCAACTGATAACTCTTCTGCTATTTTACAAAAACAAAGCCTTTTGTTGGTTTGAAAAATTTTGAGCAACTTGGCATTATTTTGCTGAGCTGCCGAACTCAATTTGTCTTCGAAGATTCATCCCCAGAACGGAATTTAACAAACCAGTTTGCACATGTCCGTAGTGAAGCTGATCCTTCCACATCAACATCCCCAATATTAACTGAACAATAGAGGCCCTTGTGTCCTTGAAGAAATTCGTACAACATAACTTGTCGCAGATCTCCAGGTCGTAGATCTTCAACAGTTAGAGAAAAGTATAATAAAAATTCCAAAAATAAATATGTCAAAAGTGAAAGTCTATTGTTTTTGCAAGGTTGTTCACTTATCTATTTTCCACAAACCCCTCTCCTTCATCTTTGTTTACATCTCTCGAATTTAATTTGAAAAAAAACGTGCCCAGTCATGTCTTACCATGAAATTTATCTTTGTGGACAAGTTTACAAGGAAATTACAGGGCTTATAGGGGCGGTCAATTGGGCTGTTTGCACGTACTCTGTATATGTATTCTTTGGTCGGTCGGCTATGAACTGTTTCGTCGATTTTAGTCTGCAAAAACTGAATGATCTGCACCAATCAACCAGGGTTGAATAGGCGATCAGTGTTTAGTTTAGCAATGAAGCTTTATTTCTGTACCTCACGTCATTTCTCGCCTATCGTTCTGTTTAACAAGCGACAATGCACAGGATATACACTAACCCAACTATTTTTTGAAAAGAAATTCAAAGAAAGAAAATAAATTTTACCAGAAACTTTATCAATAATTTGTAGCAAAAAAGTAAAAAGTTTACAACGGAGAAGTTTTTCTGAATATATTAATCCATTTGAATGAAGATATTACTTTTTGTCATTGTTGCACTCCATTGACTTTCACAGTGACTCTTCCATCTGGATGATAGGTTTTCACCGTCACCGTCTTCACTCCATTACAGATTTGAGTCATCGTCTCGGTTCGAGTGCCACCTCCGCCTCCGCCTGGAAACAGAATTTTGCTAAACAGAATGCTCGCACTAAGACACAACATCCTGACAAGGGAAGGCCCAGCTATATTTGCTGGCCAAATCATATGAGCCATACCATTCGACGCAGAGTTTCACCCTGCTGATGATGCCTTTCTTTTTTGCTAGACAGAAAAAGACAATCAGCAACCAGACTAGAACAGGAAAGCCATCGACTTGTCTCCTAACTCACTACCACTCGGCCTCTGCTGCAAATGCTGAGCTCGCGGAAACCACGGTTGTAATGTAAGGAGTTTTCGAAACTCTTTGCAAAACTTTAAACGCGTATAACTTTTGACAGAGTGATGGGACTGATTAAAAGTACTATAACTCACATCCGCCCATTTGCGACATTTGGTTCATTTGCTGTTGCATTTGCTGTTGCATTTGCTGTTGCATTTGATGTTGCATTTGCTGTTGCCTGGGACAGGACATTTGGTTCATTTGCTGTTGCATTTGCTGTTGCATTTGCTGTTGCATTTGATGTTGCATTTGCTGTTGCCTGGGACAGGACTTTTCCCTTCATCCAGCCACCAGGAAATGGCGTGCGCTCATCAAAATCGTCTCGTAAAAAGTAATTCTTAGCAATAGGAAACCAGATCCGATTGGTTGATGAAGAGAGATAAGATCGGAATGAGTAATTCATGAAGAGACAATTTTTCATGAAATTTAAAGCTTCAATGCAATTCGAAACTTTTCGATACTGTTGCCATGGGGAGAGATAATATTTTGTTTCTCAACACTGAAATGCTTGAACCAAAATCCAAACTGGAACAATTAGCTCGTGTAAGATGAGCAACTCAAGTCTGACAACGATTCCTTTTTCTTCGCTAGAAAGGACTTTTTGTTTTTCGAAATCGGAATCAGAGTCACCTTGATCTTTTTCAAATGTTCCAATGGTTTCCGCTAACTCCTCAATATGGTGATATGCTTGGAGTATCCCCTCAGCAATCTTTGGGATTCCGTCGAGAAACAGTTCTTTCTCCGAACTATTCAGCTTTTTAAATTCCTTTTTTAAAAGCCTAATTTCCTCTTTGTCCATGAAAAAGTCGATTTCCTTTTCCAAATCCGGGTTCCCAAAATCTTTGCTTTCGCCTTTGAGATCTTTTCTCTCGCTCATGGTTATCTCATCTTTTGTCCCATCCCTATTGCTCTCAAAAATTTTTTTATTTTCGTTAAAAGCGCAAGCGTTTTGAGAAAAGCGTTCTTCTAAAATTGAGGTGATTAACTTCTTCAAACAAGAAAATAAAGATAACGTTCTGGGTGAGCAAAAAGTTCGCATGCTTTTTTCTGTAATTTTGGTCCACAACAAGACCAGAAAGAAGCAAAGAATACATGGAAAAACTAAGAAAGCTCAGATACTCATTGTATAATTCTTAATATGTATACTCTTTTGAGTTCACTTTTGATGATGCCAACTTGGAGAATTTGATCGCTAGCCTCAATCAAGAATGGACCGCCATCTGAAAGAAGAAATTACTTCAGCTTTTAGTTCTCTTCATCTCCTGTCAAAATAGCATTTTACTTGACTTGGTTTTTAGCTTTTTGGTCTATCCAAAGGACCAAAATAACCAAATTTGGACTTGAACTCCTTCAATATCTCGAGCTTCGGATTATATCCATCCGACAGCGTATATTGTCCTAAATGATATCGTTTCTGTATAAAATATTAGGTTGGCAACTTAATAATGACGCGTCACTACTTAACATGTTTTTTGTAATTTCAAGCGCCGTTTCTTCCCTCTTTTTTGCATATATACAAAGTAAAAGATGTCTACATAAATAACATTTAGTGCTCCAAATTTCATCATTTGCTTTTTGGCAAAAAAAGGAGGACAAAAAATTCCGCATTGTTCTACGATTGTTCTACGATTTTAAACAAGGAAAATCACCAGCTGAATCTCATCGCACGATCATCACTGTTTTTGGAGAGGAAAGTATACACATTCGGCAATGTCAACGATGGTTTCAAAGATTCCAAGGCGGCGATGAAAGCCTCGTAGACGAGCCACACCAAGGACATCCTCCAGAAGTGGTCGACGATGACTTGCTCGCCTTAATTGAAGATTGCCCAACACTCACCGTTCGTGAGTTGGCAGAAATATTTGAAGTATCCCATATGACAATCAAAAACTATTTACGCAAACTTGGGAAAAGAATCGAGTTGGAAAATGGGCTCCTCACGAGCTGACCCAGAGCAACAAAATGTCGCCTCAATTTTGCTACAAAAATACAAATCAAACGACTTTTTTCACAGGGTTTTGACTTCTGACGAAACGTGGATCAACTACGAGAACGTTAAACGCAAAAATCGATGGCTATCTGCTGGGCAGACCCCTCAAACCACTCCCAAACCTGATGTCCATGGGAAGAAGATAATGCTCTGTTGCTGGTGGAACTTCAAGGGATTGGTGCATTATGAAGTGCTGAAACCTGGCCAAACCGTCGATGCTGATCTTTATTCGAAGCAATTAATGAGAGTTAACGAGTCTCTGAAGAAATTGGGGCTCAAACCGGAGAGAGTCAGATTTTTACACGACAACGCAAAACCTCACACTGCAAAGATCACTTATAAGAAAATCGAGGAACTTGGCTGGAAAGTTTTGCCCCACGCGTCTTATTCACCTGATCTGGCTCCTTCAGATTACTTTTTGTTTCGGTCGGTGAAGCACTTTTTGGAGGGAGAAAAGTTCGATGATCATGTTCAGGTCATAAAAGCAGTGAATGACTACTTCGCCTCAAAAACTCCCAAGTTCTTCGAGGATGGGATCCGGGATTTGCGCAGAAGATGGGAAGGAGTCATAGATACTAATGGAGAATACCTTTCGAATTGAAAGCTCTTCTTTTGTGTTTTTTTGAAATAAATGATTTGTTACATAAACGCGTCATTATTAAGTTGCCAACCTAATATAATTTGCAATTTAATTGCAGGACATCAGCAAGAATAGAAACGTTTTTTAACTGTAGAGAATACTTTTTGAGATCTTCGACATTGAACATTCAAAAAATTAAGAAAGTCTGTTGAAGGAGTTTAGAATATTAATTTTTATCGAAAGTCAACCACTTTCGTTCCTTTTTTATTAATCTTCTCTTGAGGAGCATTTTTGATCCCATATCTTTTCGCTAATTAATTTTAAATAAAAAAAACTTTAACGTTATTTTTACTAAACAAACGTTTAACGTTTATTTAAAAATTTTTCCCGAGAATTCTCATTCCTTTTTTGTTGCAATTGATTGATCTAGATTTATTGAAACAGTAAAAATATTGTTTCAAATGGAATCAACTCTTCAAATCAACGCTCATCTTCCTTGTCTTGCTACTATCAATTCTCATTGTATATTTGCTGTAGAGAACTGAAAAGTGCAACACAATTGAGCAGAATTCCTAGAAAAAAGTAAAATTCTTGCCACAACGAAAAAGATTCTCGGAGAAGACGAAATCAGAGGTGGCGCAACGAATTTTTTATTCGATTTAACTGGACTCTTTATTGCCCTCTCCTAATGCCCACTCAAAAACCTTTTGTGGCTCGCCGAACGGCGTCGCTGCTTTTTGCCATATGAAAAGATAAGACGAACCAGAATATAAGAAGCACGGATCAGTGGAGATCATTGAATTCAGTTCACTTTCAAGCACAACTAACTTCTCTTCTGCAACAATGTGCAGCCGACGGACCATCAGCACCTGTCCTATGCAACAGCAAATGAACCAAATGTCCTGTCCCAGGCAACAGCAAATGCAACATCAAATGCAACAGCAAATGCAACAGCAAATGCAACAGCAAATGAACCAAATGTCCTGTCCCAGGCAACAGCAAATGCAACATCAAATGCAACAGCAAATGCAACAGCAAATGCAACAGCAAATGAACCAAATGTCGCAAATGGGCGGATGTGAGTTATAGTACTTTTAATCAGTCCCATCACTCTGTCAAAAGTTATACGCGTTTAAAGTTTTGCAAAGAGTTTCGAAAACTCCTTACATTACAACCGTGGTTTCCGCGAGCTCAGCATTTGCAGCAGAGGCCGAGTGGTAGTGAGTTAGGAGACAAGTCGATGGCTTTCCTGTTCTAGTCTGGTTGCTGATTGTCTTTTTCTGTCTAGCAAAAAAGAAAGGCATCATCAGCAGGGTGAAACTCTGCGTCGAATGGTATGGCTCATATGATTTGGCCAGCAAATATAGCTGGGCCTTCCCTTGTCAGGATGTTGTGTCTTAGTGCGAGCATTCTGTTTAGCAAAATTCTGTTTCCAGGCGGAGGCGGAGGTGGCACTCGAACCGAGACGATGACTCAAATCTGTAATGGAGTGAAGACGGTGACGGTGAAAACCTATCATCCAGATGGAAGAGTCACTGTGAAAGTCAATGGAGTGCAACAATGACAAAAGTAATATCTTCATTCAAATGGATTAATATATTCAGAAAAACTTCTCCGTTGTAAACTTTTTACTTTTTTTGCTACAAATTATTGATAAAGTTTCTGGTAAAATTTATTTTCTTTCTTTGAATTTCTTTTCAAAAATAGTTGGGTTAGTGTATATCCTGTGCATTGTCGCTTGTTAAACAGAACGATAGGCGAGAAATGACGTGAGGTACAGAAATAAAGCTTCATTGCTAAACTAAACACTGATCGCCTATTCAACCCTGGTTGATTGGTGCAGATCATTCAGTTTTTGCAGACTAAAATCGACGAAACAGTTCATAGCCGACCGACCAAAGAATACATATACAGAGTACGTGCAAACAGCCCAATTGACCGCCCCTATAAGCCCTGTAATTTCCCTTGTAAACTTGTCCACAAAGATAAATTTCATGGTAAGACATGACTGGGCACGTTTTTTTTTCAAATTAAATTCGAGAGATGTAAACAAAGATGAAGGAGAGGGGTTTGTGGAAAATAGATAAGTGAACAACCTTGCAAAAACAATAGACTTTCACTTTTTGACATATTTATTTTTGGAATTTTTATTATACTTTTCTCTAACTGTTGAAGATCTACGACCTGGAGATCTGCGACAAGTTATGTTGTACGAATTTCTTCAAGGACACAAGGGCCTCTATTGTTCAGTTAATATTGGGGATGTTGATGTGGAAGGATCAGCTTCACTACGGACATGTGCAAACTGGTTTGTTAAATTCCGTTCTGGGGATGAATCTTCGAAGACAAATTGAGTTCGGCAGCTCAGCAAAATAATGCCAAGTTGCTCAAAATTTTTCAAACCAACAAAAGGCTTTGTTTTTGTAAAATAGCAGAAGAGTTATCAGTTGATCATACAATAATACTCGAACATTGCATACATTTGGGTTTAAACCGTATTAGGGATTCCACATGATTTAACGAACACCCAGAAATGGCAACGTGTCAGAAATCAGTGCCACTCATCTTTCTCGATAGGAGCGCAAATCTTTCTTAGCCTGTTTTGTGACGGAGGATGAAAATGGATTCTAATCATGCTTTATGATATTTATGATCAAACAATTTTTTGAAAGAATTTTGTGCGTAAAAAGGCAAGTGTGAATCTTTTAACCTGATCGACCAAAGATTCTCTGTCACTAAGCTGAGAAATGAGTCATGATTCCAAAGGTTGTGAGTTGTGTGTTGTGTTGGTTGGTTGATTGTGTTTTCACCTATGTGTTGGTTGATCCTTTTTCTCAGGAATCAGATTTTTATGTTTTACCTTTTTATTAGAATTTTAAATTCAAAAACGGCTTGGGTATAACGTTTCATTTCGGATCCTATGCAGAGTGAAAGGATTCCATTTTTTTTATGTTGAAAAGGTCACCGGAAATCGGCCCTTTCAACACATTTGGGAAGCGAGAGCGGTGAGCTTTTAGAGAAGTTTTATTGCTTAAATTTTTGACTCTAATTCAGTTAAGTTGTAGTTATTTACCCATCTAGCTTTTCTAGTTACCCTAGAATCATAAAGTGATGAGGAGGTTTTTGCGAGAGTTTCTGACTTTGAAATTGAGTCTAATTTTTACAAATTATCTAAAAAAACAAAGGAAAAAGCTGATCTGGTTTTCGTGTACAAATGATTGTAGCATGAAAGAAAACCGGATTCGAGAACTTCTTGCTTCTGGACACGAACTGGTTATAGTCATTTTCGGTCAGGTCTGCTAATCATGATGTGACCCGGTCTCGTTAAGCAGCAATGATTAAAATTCTTGGATTGGAAAATCTAACAAATAGAAGAGTGCGTGAGCAGATTTTTAGAAGACTAAAGCTTTTGCTTTAGCAGACCTGACCAAAAATGACTATAACCAGTTCGTGTCCAGAAGCAAGAAGTTCTCGAATCCCGTTTCCTTTCATGCTCCAATCATTTGCTCCAATCCAATTATTTTCTAATCATATTCTAGAGAGGCACCTTTTATGGATCATTCAAAGGATAGTCTGATTCATCGAAAGGATGGTCATCAAGGGGTTTCTGAGTGGATCAAGGGGTTTCTGAGTGGATCAAGGGGTTTCTGAGTGGGGAGATCATTAGTTGCGAGGGTGCGCAAGGGTTACGATAGCTCTAGAGCCGGTATTTTGCATTTTTATTTGAAAAAGGTATGTATGGCTTTAGGTCAGTCAACAAACGACCTGAGCTCACTGATGATGGGCTGCTCAATCTCACCAAACCAACGTTCAACGCAAGGCTACAACAATACCTTGTATTCCCGTCAACTATAATCCATTCTCTTTTTTGAACAAAACAGTTATTTTCCTTCAATCAGAGTGATTGGCCATCTCCAAATGGTCTTAGTCATCGATTTGTTGACCCGAACTTGCTTTGTCAAAATCCAGCAGAGGCGCAGCCTTATCGGCTTAACCTTTTCGATAATCGTCGTCATTAATTACCTATTGGATCTTATTTGAATCTGATTTTTTTCCTTGATGTTTTCATTTTTAGACACCAATCTTTTCTATGTAGAATCATTTACCAATCATTTAATGAACAGCTTTTAAGAAGCAAGCTTTTGATTGACATTTTTTATTCAAAGATTTTGACATCAATATTAAAATGGCTGTGGTGTATGAGCCTAAAATTGGTCTTGTTTTCAAGTTTGAATTTATTTATTGTGAACAAGACTCTCATAATGTTTATCTCCTCAAAGTTTCTTGAAATTTCATCTACTATTTCCTCTACTACTAAAGCAGAAGAAGAAGAAGAAAGTCAACTTGTGAGATCATACAATCAACTCTAATCTAATAAATAAAATCTAGAACTTTTTAAACATTAAAAAGAGCATTTACATCAAAAAAAAAAAACTTTGTTTTCTTGTTCCAAATCGATTGTTTGTTATCAGGGGGTTTATTTCGAAGAGCCATTGAAAGATTCCCGCAAAAAAAAAGTTGTGAAATTATTCGTTACATTTTAATAGAGCTGAACAAATGATTTTATCGGTTTTCTTTTTGTTTCTCTTTTTAAAGGTTTGTTTTTTTAAAGCAAAAGTGATCTTTTATAAGAGATCGATGATCTTTTAGAACCTGAACCATTGTAAGAACTATTGTAAAGTTTTCATTGTAATTGCAATCATTGTAAAGTAAAGTTTAAGTGAGATTACCTTTAAAATAGGCTTTTGCTTATTTCGTTGATGCTAAAAAGAGATTTAAAAAACAATTACCGTAATTTCTCTGATAGTAGTGCACCCCAGCCGAGTTGGAGACGATTTTACGGTTTCCAAGCTTTTGCAGAAGCTCAACACTCTAATCCCGCACTAGAGATAAGGAACCAAATCTCTAGAGGTAAAGAACCAAATCTAGGGAGATAGGGAACCAAAATTAGAGAGAGTGCACCCATCGTCAGCTACTTTTTCCGGTCCCACATCGATAGGTTCTGATAAACGCTTTTCGAGATTTCGAGTCGACGCTCAGGGTTTCTTACTAGTAGAGAAAATACGGTATTTTGAAAAAAAGAATCTAAACTTTAGAACACAAACTGTGAACTCTATCGTCTCTACGATGGTGCGGATCCAGTCACGATTCTCAACCGAGAGAACTTTGATGAAACCGTTTATGGACAGGTTAGCATGCAGAAGAAAATCCAAAAAAAAAAATTCATTTGCACCAAATTTATTCGCTTTTTCTATGCTTTCTATCATATGATCGATTGAAATGGAGCAAGCAAATGGAGCAAATTGATTAAATTAAGAAAAGCGCCACCTTTGTCCACTTCTACGTTCCTTGGTGTAGTGTTTGTTCGAGCTATGCGCCAATATACAACGAATTTGCCAGGTTTAAAAAGTCTCCCAAATGTTTAAACATTTTCAAATTTCTCTAGAGAGGTCGGAGATTGGAAATCCATTGTGAAAGTGGCCGTTGTGAATTGCGATGAGAATGGGCGTCTGTGTGAAGAACACGTCAGATACTATCCATCATTTAGGGTTTGTCGTAGTAAATATGAGTAGATCTGGTTTTATGAAATTTGAATTTTTCAATTTTGTCCTAAAATCGGCTAGTTGGAACTAGGGTAGATGAAAAACTCGTACTCGGACTTGAACCCGCGAGCAACAAAACATAAAAGAACTATTTGAAATCTGGTAACTGGTTAGGGAAATCTGGAAAAATTTAGTCTTTAATATGTCCAATTTTTCAAAAAGCAAATAATTTAGTATTTTCCATACAACGCCACAACTAAAGAAGACGCCAAAGAATATCAGGGATCCTATCGAAATATCACTACTTTGCCTCTCGATTTGGCAGAGCTCGTAATGAAAGACGCTGAACAACATCAAGCACCAGACTGGCCAGTCTTTTCTTTGATTTCCGAGTTAGAAGAACTTGAGTCGTGAGTAAAGTAACAATTTAGCAAAGAACCTCTTCCGATTCTTTGGACCAAAATTCGTGGTAACTATCTCTTGTTATTGAAACAGAATGAGACGTCAAGCCTTGGAGCTGCGGTAGGATGACTTTGATAAACGTTATAAACAAACACTGTTGTGCAACTTGTAAAAGTAGCTTAGAAAATGCTCTACTTAGGCAGCATATTTGGTCGCTTTAGCTTGCTCTCACTTATCATCAAAATCCGCATCTAACTGTGGTGACACTGAAAACGACAGAAAACCGAGAGAGCTTCCTTGAGTTTCCGGAGGGAAGTGTGGCTCTATTGAGAAGGGATTCGCCTCGTGTACTATGGTTTTCCGGGTCAGCTTTGAAAACTCTTTTTTGTTGCAAATGATCAATAGTCTTTTTAAAGTAAACACTTTTTATGTACAGTATATTCATCGAAAAATCCTTTTTCTTTCGATTTGCTGCTACAGGGTGGCTCAAAAGCTCTGATACCTTAAGAAACATTTCTTTTTAATGGGAAATACTGAGAAACTTTTAAAATCATGTTGATTTTCAGATTCTCCACATATTTTTACATTATAAATCAAATTTTATGAGATGTTAATGTGGGAAAAACTACTCATTAAGTACATAAAAAGTACCATTTTGTCGCGTGCCATTCTATTATATTGCAGTACTTTTTTTCTTAATGAAACCTTTTTTCAGTTAATATTAAAAGTGAAATTAAGTAGAAAAGATAATAAAAAAGAGGTTTTATGGTACAAATCGTAAAATAAGTGACGTTCCTTTTCCCCCTTGTTGCCCATAAGTGTACGACCAACGAGCAGTAACGCACATCAGAAAGAAATTAGCGTAAAACTTTTCCGAATAGAGCTAGTGTGCTGAAAATTTGGTTTATAATGTAAAAATATGTAGAGAATCTGAAAATCAACATGATTTTAAAAGTTTCTCAATATTTCCCATTAAAAAGAATTGTTTCCAAAGGTATCAGAATTTTTCAGCCACCGTGTATTTAAAAGTTTCTGAGAAATCGCTGAGATCAAACTTTTCTTTAGGCCTTTGAGTACGTTGGACTCTATAAAAGTAATGGTCGATAATTTGGCACCCGAAACGGTAAAAAAAACCTTTTTCAACGTATTTAATTTGAAATCAATCGATACGATAAGATATTTGGGACAAAAATTTATTTCATTTAAAAATAGATCAGTTCTTTTGAGATTTTCCATCCAACTTCAAGCTCTGCCCGAAGAAATGATCTTCCTTTGGACGAGGATCTAATTCCCGGATTGTGTAAATATGTGTGCTTTTTTATGAAATAAAAGCATGCATTTATTTTGAGGGTACTTGGATTGAAGTGTTCGAAGATGGTACATATCGTTGTCGACGCTGCAAAACGTGTTGGCCTGGCCAGTACGAGTTGGTATGTCTTTCTGCTGTTTATTCACTTGAAAACTTTTCGATTTTTTGAGACATCAAGTTTGTTTAAGTACTGAAAGCGCGACATTGCTTTTGCAAATGAACACTCTAATTTCCTTTAGTAGTTTAGATTCTTTTAAGAGCTCAAAGCCACAATAATTCTGAAATGCGATTGGATTAAAGTAATTAAAGTAATTAAAGCGATTAAGCTAATTAAGATTAAGCGATTGCGATTAAAGCCAATTAATCAAACCAATTATTGATTTGAAAAGTTTTTCATTTGACTTTTCGAGACAAGATTTCAGTTAGAAATCGGATATTCAGCACAAATGAAATTCGAATGTATTAGGTTGGCAAGTCATAAACGATCGTTTTAGACAATAACTTGTTTATTTCATAGAACGCAAAAAAGAACATTAATCCAAAAGGTATTCTTCCTTTTGCGCAATTCCTAGATACCATTCTCAAAAAACTGAGCGTCCTTCTGAGCAAAGTAGAAATCAAGTGCATTTTTGACTTGTGCAGGATCATCGAAGAGTTTTCCATAGAGAAACTGCTTTAACGATCGAAACAAATGGTAATCTGAGGGGTGCTAGGTCGGGTGAATAAGGTGGTAGAAGAATAAGCATGTGGTAGAAGTTTCCAGCCAAGCTTGTCGAGTTTTTTGCGAGTGACTTTAAATTAAAAGCCAAAAATCCCTTTAGGCTCCGTGTCAAGGTCCGCAAAACACGATTTGTGTCTCGTGCTCATATATTGCTAGCAAAAACCGAGACTTCAGGTTTTTTTACAGATCAAAAACAAAAAAACGATGCATTTTCTAGAAATAAATGTACAAATCGGAATCAGAAAGGAATTGAAAGTGACTGGAGATCGAGATCGAGTAACTGGAGATTCCCAATGTCATCAAATAAAACAAGAGCAAACGATCAGTCAAGAACTGATCCATACTCGTAAGTTAAATCAAAAAATCATTAATCAATGAAAAAATAATTCAGAACAACAGAGAAGGTCCAACTTTTCCGGGCAACAGCCACGTGAGCAAGATTTTTGATGCGATCAGTATTGGAGTCTTTTTTAGGCAAAACACAGATCAAATAGGCAGCTCACAGAGTGTGCTGATTTCGATTATTCTCTTGGTTTTACTCGGAAATCTCTGTCTCTGCGTGCTTTGGTTTGGCTGGTATTGTGTGAGTTTCTTTTTCATTTCACAAATTACAATCCACAAACAGGGAAAGCACCTTAGCTTCAGAAAAATCGCGACTTTTTGTCAATAATTTTCAGGTTTAGGGATATGAATTTGAGATTGAAAAAACGTTTTTCTATTAGGCTGAGGCTTTTCGTAGTTTTTGAATTGTAAATTCTTGAAAGCCAAAACATTTATTCATGAGATATATTCAACATTATCAAGTATCACTTGTTCCCATTTATATGGCAAAGCGTGGATCCCCTTCTTCCAGAATGAGAGGGGCTGGCGATCAAAGAAGTCACTTAACCATTTTTCGATTTCATCGACGGTTTTAAAGTGCTCGTTCTCCAATTCCGCGGCCATCTTACAGAAAAGATGAAAATCCGATGGGGCTAATTCAGGAGAATATGGGAAGATCAGGGAGAACCTCTCAGCTCAACTCCATCAGCTTTTCTTTGGTCAATTTCGCAGTGTGTGCTCTCGCGTGTTGATCGGCGGTAATACCGTGTGTAGAGAGATAGAGAGTCGCTGCCGTTTCATGTGGTCTGCGAGGTCATGTGGGATTCAATCTCAAATTTTGAAGTGTAGTCCATTGCGTGGAGATGGGTTTCTACCGTTGTATGACCACACTGTAGTTGTGGAGCTAAATGACGGATTGTTTGTTTATTGTCCTCCTTCATAAGATTAGGTAGAGCCGTTTCATCGAAGTCACACGGGCGCCTTGACCTTGGCTGATCTTCGGGTGAAAAGGAAATTTTAAGTTTTAAAACGATGATACCAGTTTTGAATTGTGCATTGTGTCACTGAACCATTCCGTAAAAATTGTTAATTTCGGTTTCAGAAGCAGCGTTTGAATAGCTTAAAAAGCTTAAAAAGACTATTGATTTTTTCGAAAAATAGTGCCGAATATGAGTCATGGGTAGATTTTCGGTAGCTTCTAAAGAAAACAAAAAATAAAAATAATAAAACAGCATTTCATTTGGGCAACCAATAATATCGAAGCGAAGTAAACAAAGACTCCTTTCACTTAGATCCCTCGACTCTCAGAGACCTAAAGATATTGGGTTGGGGAGAATGAGTCGGCGCCGAAAATCAAAAGAATGTCTAAAACTTCTATTCGACTTCGTCAAATAATATGCGTTTGATATGAGTAGAATGGTTAACTAATTCTCTACAAAATGGCATTTAAAAGAAAATTCAAACAGCGCCTCCGCTCAAGAAAAAGCCATTTTTTCACAAAAACTACAAACTGTGATCTAGAAAAAACCATTGGTGGGATCTTCCTGCAAATTTGGCCACTTAAGTAATTGAATGTGCTCTATCTTTTTATATAAACACCAAAGAAGGTTTATGTGAAAGAAACTGTTCAAATGATGAGTCGGACTCTTTGCCATTTTAACCAGCTGCGTTTGGAAGTTCATAAACTCCACAAAAGAAAAGCTTTGTGGGATCTCTCAAAAGTGATTTTGTAGAGAAATAGTGGATCGTTTTGATGAAACCAAACGTATGTTTAAAGAAGGCTTTATGTGTGCAAAAAGTCCCTTTAAAGTTCGGCGCCGACTCATTCTCCCCAACCCAATAGAAAGACGAAAAAGAGCGAAAAGACTTTTGGAACAGCCCAATCAAACAAAACTTTTTTTATGATTAAAATTAGAATGATTAAACAAAATCCCCAACAAGGCCCGTACAAAGTATTTCTATCCCATTGGCTCCTCCCTGCCTCTCCTCACTTTTTCTCTTCTTTCTTTGCCTCCCGCCTACTTTGATACGGTCTTGTTCTGGACCAAAATTAGAGAAAAAGCATGCGAACCTTTGTCTTAGCCTGTATAAACATCTTCAGAGAGATCGTCGAAACAGGAAAGATAAGGAACGATTGCCTGACGAGCAGCTTGAAGGTTGGTGAAATTCTGAGACTGTTCACATTTAGAAAACAATCTTTTTTTCTAGATCAAAACCACAAATGCGACACGCGGAAATTGATAAATGAGCTTTGATTGACAAATAAACGGAAAAATTGTTTTTAACAGTGCAAAAATCAAACAATCAAATCAAACGAAACCGGAAAACTCATCCTGCCCTTCCTACAGAATTTCAGCAAAGTGTGAAAGCTTGGAAACTGGGGCCTATTCACTGGGAGTTGCTATCTAAAGGGACAGCCATTACAGTATTATTATACACTAATCAGCTAAATCGGCTGAAGTTGTAAAGAAAAAGGCCAAAGAAAGGGAAGGTCATTCTGCGACATGACAACGAAAATTCGAAAATGAAATCGTCTCTGAATCAAACCTAATTTGCATTTTAATTGCTGGACATCAGCAAGAATAGAAAAAGTTTGTTAACTGTAGAGAATACCTTTTTGAGATCTTCGACATTGAACATTCAAAAAATTAAGAAAGGCTCTTGAAGGCTCCCTCTAATAATGCTCTAAGTTCTGATGCTCGAACCCGATGATGCTCTAAGTTTATCAATTTTGAAAATTCGCAATTCTGTTTTTAGCGGAATGTTTTTACCGTACTTTTTCTATTAGATGTTTGGAATATTAATTTTTATCGAAAGTCAATCTTTTAGTTTCTTTTTTATTAATCTTGAGGAGCATTTTTGATCCCATATCTTCTAATTAATTTTAAATAAAAAGCTATGACTTTATTTTTAACTAAACAAACGTTTAACTTTTATTTAAAACTTTTTCCCAAGAATTCTCATTCCTTTTTTGTTGCAATTGATTGATCTAGATTTATTAAAACAGTAAAAAATATTGTTTTAAATGGAATCAACTCTTCAAATCAACACTCATTTTCTTTGTCTTGCTACGCTCAATTCCCTATTTGTAGAGAACTGAAAAGTGCAACACAATTGAGCAGAATTCCTGGAAAAAAGAAAATACTTGCCACAACGAAAAAGATTCTCGGAGAAGACGGAATCAGAGGTGGCGCAACGAATTTTTTATTCGATTTAACTGGACTCTTTATTGCCCTCTCCTAGTGCCATCTCAAAAGCCTTTTGTGGCGTGCCAAATGGGGCCGCTGTTCTTTGCGATATAAAAAGATAAGATGAACAAGAATATAAGAAAGCACGGATCAGTGGAGAGCATTGAATTCAGTTCACTTTCAACCACAACTAACTTCTCTTCTGCAACAATGTGTAGCCGACGGACCTTCAGCACCTGTCCGATGCAACAGCAAATGAACCAAATGTCCTGTCCCATGCAACAACAAATGCAACAACAAATGCAACAGCAAATGCAGCAGCAAATGAACCAATTGTCAATGGGCGGATGTGGGTTATAGTACTTTTAATCGGTCCCATCTATCATCAGCTAAAAAAAAGTTTCTTCAGCTTCAGTCTATTGCATTCATTGTCCTAGACTAAACTGAGAAGGAATGAGCTTGTAAGAGAGATTGTCACAATTGTCTGGATTCTCTGGCTAGCACTAGAAGTGTATTTACTTACAAGGGAAGGCCAACTGGATTTGCTAGCCAAAGGCCATTCGACGCAGAATTTCACGTCGATCATGATGTTGCTTTTCTTTTTTGCTACGGAGCACTCTGTCAAAAGTTTTACGCGTTTAAAGTTTTGCAAAAAGTTTCGAAAACTCCTTACAGTACAACCGTGGTTTCCGTGAGCTCAGCAGTTGCAGCAGTGGCCGAGTGGTAGTGAGTTAGGGGACAAGTCGAAGGCTCTCCTGTTCGAGTCTGGTTGCTGATTGTCTTTTTCCGTCTAGCAAAAAAGAAAGACATCATAGCCAGCGTTAAATTCTGCGTCGAATGGTATGGCTCATATGATTTGGCCATCAAATATAGTTGACCTTCCCTTGTCAGGATGTTGTGTCTTAGCGCGAGCATTCTGTTTAGCAAAATTCTGTTTCCAGGCGGAGGCGGAGGTGGCACTCGAACCGAGACGATGACTCAAATCTGTAATGGAGTGAAGACGGTGACGGTGAAAACCTATCATCCAGATGGAACAGTCACTGTGACAGTCAATGGAGTGCGACAAGGAGGAGAGCAGAAAAATTGGAATCAAGTTCAAGAATTCGAAGATGAGGAAGAAGATGAAGATGAGGAAGAGGATGAAAGTGAGGAAGACGATGAAAGTGAGGAAGATGATGTGGAAGAAGATGGGGAAGAAGAAGAGCAATCAGAAGAGCAATCAGTACAAGAGGTATTTTATGCTTACACGAACCATCCTCATAATCACTTCTCAAGGTGGATCCTAAGTTCTTGGAGGACATCACAAAAAACTCTTGCTAGAGCGCTGTAAAGTTGCAACACGCGTCTCCTGCGGTAAAATCGAGATTTTCTGGTTTTTGTAACTAGTTTCAATGGCTCAAAATCAAAGAAAAGCAGCTTCATTTACTCCGTTTTACTTATTATTTCCAAAATCTAGCTCATTCTTACTAGAAAACAATGAATTTCGATTCGGGATCAAAGTTCAAAATGTGAATTTGAACTAAGCGCGGGTCATTTACCCTGTACAAAACCACGAAAAGGTTTGTGGAAATCGGTAAAAAATGGCCTCAAAGTTAATGATTGAAAGCTTTTATCGGATTTCGCACGAATTTTCAGGAAAGAGATCTCGTTGAGGCATATCAAAAGTGTGCTCGTAACTTGGTGGATAGTGCGCTTGCCCTACTTGAATATTATGCAAGCTCTTGATTTTAAATCAAGCACTACTTTTCATGAAAGTTTTCTTTTCTTTGCTAAAAAGAAACACATTCCGTATAAACTTTCTTTTTTTTTTAACGATGAGAGAATGCTTTGGAGAACAGGATTCCACAACGGTTTCTATAATAAAATAGAACAACAACAAAGCTTTTGAGAACTGATGCTAAAACAACTTGAAACGATAACTCAGGTTCTCGATCTTCACAATTACTATCGAGCCCAGCATCAAGTCGGCCCACTGAAACTCAACAATAGTCTCAATAAGTGAACGCCTTTACGTTTTCTAACTCGAGTTTTGTTTTTTTTTAGTTTTGCACAAGAGTGGGCAAACCGTCTAGCATCGACTGGCTCATTTAATCATCGATCCAACAATCGATATGGAGAGAATCTTGCAATGGGTAGTGGACACTATGGGACAAGTGAGTGAAAAAGTTTAGCAGCCAGCAATTATTGAAAGATAAAGATCTGTAAGGCCTAGATAATGATTTCAAATTCAATCGGCATCTTTTTCAATCTTTAAAATTTAGTGCAAAGTCTGGTGAAGGGTTGGTACGACGAGGTGCGAAGCTATTCTTTTGGTTGGGGCGGGTTCTCTGGTTCAACTGGACACTTCACTCAACTCGTCTGGCGGGTTAATACTTTTCACATGATTCTAGAGTTTATCATTTATTTACCGTAGAAGAGATTTTTAACATTCGACTCACAGGGTGTTGGCATTGCGACAGGTCGAGATGGATCCACTTACTTGGTTTGCAACTACGACCCACCGGGCAACTACGGTGGACAATTCCAAAACAATGTCTTCCGAAAGAAATAAATTGTTTTTTCTGAACCTCAAGGATTTGTTTAAGATTTAGAAAACAAAGGTTGAGCTAAATGATTAAGTTTTTCTCTTTGCACACTTTGTATCAAAGTTGAGAGAGAGAGAAAAGCTTATTCAAACACGTCATTGAGCTCGATTTGTCTACAAATCTCTGCAGCACTTCCACCGGGTATTCCCGCCTTGGCAATCTTTTCCAGCTTCTGCACCCAATGGTTGCTCTGAAATCCGTTTTCCTTTTCCTAGATTCTTCCTTTACAAGCAAACTTTGCTTTTCAAACTTTGCTGGTAAATTCTCAAATAAGAGTATTGATTTGAAAAGTTTTTTATTTGACTTTTCGAGGCAAGATTTCAGTTTATTTTCAACAGCTTTTCAGTTAGAAATTGGATCTTCTGCCCAAATCAAATTCGAATGTAACATTTTCCCTTTCAAATCTACTCTAAAGCAGCTAAAACTCTGAGACTTATCAATTCGCCATGCATGTTTTGGCAAGTCAACAAGAGCTTTAGAAACCTTCGCCTTTTCCATGGACCATTCTATTCAAGAAAGGAATTGAATATTGAAATTAAGTTGACTTTTGAAGAAGCCAACCACAATCACCAAAATTTTTGCATCACTTTGCAAAACGATGAAAGAAAAAGTGTGTTTTCAAATAGCGGATTGATTTATTTGAAGAGAGACATACACATGCCACTTAAAGCATCCACTTTTTTTTCAAACTAGACTCTCTTAACTTATTTCGATATTGCAATACGTTAAAATTTATCACCTTTCAATCTATCAGCTCAATATTCATTACTCATCAATTCGATTGGTTAATCTAATCGGTAAAGATTCAATTGACAAGCCAAATCCTTGCTATCCTGAGGGTTATTTTGTGCTGATTTTTAAATTTATCAATTTCTCAAGAGGTGATACAAAGTAAGTCAAAATGCATGCGTGTTTTCTCTAATAATGGATCATTCTAAGCCTCCATTAAAGGCTTTAATATGCTTCTATTAAGGAAAATAGAGTAAGTTGTTTTTGCTGCTCGTTTTGAACTAATCGATCAAGTTGAGATTCTGGCTACTTGAGCAATATCTTATGAATAGTTGACAAGGAATTGGAAAGATCCTTGTTGATTAGTTTACAAATTGTTCCATTTTAGAATACGCAAAAGTAGTTAAAACATAGTAAAGTTAGTAGACTAATTTTGCACTAATAGCAGCAAATGACGTGTTTTCAATGTCGGAGATCCAAATCGGAATTGATCTCGCGCCGATGGTCAAGATGGTCAAGATTAGATAAGTCCATTGACGTTTAGAAATGTAGTACACATTTCATTTTAGAGGTGCAGATAAGACAGGAATTTTCGGAAATTTGTCTAAAAGTAGACTTTAGTCATAAAATCGGCTAAGATTATCATTTTACCTTTTGACACATATCTTTTCAATCACATATTTCCGATAGACTCTTGTAGCTGAGATCAAAATGAGACAATTGAAAGACGAATGAAAACTTTCAATCAAAGCCATTGAAGAGAGAACTATAAGTTTTGTGGAAATGATTTGAGAATTACACAACTTACAAATGTTTTCAATCGGAAGCAAATTCGACACAATAAACGTTTCCAGCAATGATGGTAGAAGGAAAAATGTGAGCAGAGCCAGAGACTGAAAAAAGATTGAAAAGATCGAAAAGTAATCTACTTCTGTAACCTGCAAAAAAGAAAACAATTTGCAGATATTGAATCATTTCTTTCGTTTGTTGACTGACAGTCTTTTTTCACTGAATTTGCATAGTGAAAAGTCAACCAAACAATATAGAACAACCAAGCTGTGCCAAAGGAAACCTGAAAATATTTTTTCCAAAAAAACTTGAAATAAAACCAGAATCAAAACTGGCAAAGCTAATTTGGAATCATGTTGTCGAGGATAGGAGACGATTGGTTGTTGATATGATTGACAAGTTGAGTCGACTTCTACAGTTGGCTTTAAATTGTTCAAATTGAGTCATTAACCAAAATTCTTCAGATTTCACTTACTCTTCTTTAAAGCCAACAGAATGACCTCAACAGAATCGATAACTTCATATTCATTCAAGATAACAAAGCTGAGAACCGAAAAGAAAATAGGACTAGCTGCAGCGATAAAGCAATGCAAGAAAAATAGCTTTGGCGCATCACGAGAATAGCCAACAGCATGCAACTTATACAATAGAGAAAACAGAAGTGTTTCCAAGACCAAGACCCCGAAATTTAAGTAGTATTTCTAGAATTGGTATAGTAAAGTCAGGGAAAACGGATTATTACTATGAGTTGTGCCTTGAAGTGTAAAGGTAAACCAAAAACGTCGCCAAAACTGCACGCGGTCGATGGTAAAAGATAGATTGGCTCTGTTAGGAAGATACCCAAATCCATGCATTGTGAGAAGATCTGGAAAAGAGATTCATAAATTGATAAAGAAAATCTGGCTCCTGAATTTCTAGATTTCAATTGCTCCGTAAATCCAACCACACTTCCGATTTGAATGTTTCTGATAGAGTTTCGAGGCTGGCGATTTTACTTTGAACATTGTGAATAGAGTAAGGAGAGAAAGGGTGACACTCACTCCAAACGAGATTTTATAAAAGATTCCAATGATCGTCAGTTCGTCGTCGGTCGGGCAAAACATGGCTAAAGTTGGTGAGGAAAAGTGATAAAATTGATTGAACTTATTAAAAAAATTGATGATTCAAATTGCTGGAAATTTAAGAAAATTTCTTATTAAATTGCTAAAAACTAGAACGAAAAGATAAAAGAACTTTTTCAACTTTGCTTCTAATAAAAATCTCTATAATTGTCGGCTAAACTGTTTGTTGTCGGAAAGAATGACTTGTACAGAAAAAGTCAATTACTGTTTGCGATTTTCAAAAAAAAGTAGTTGAGCTTTTTATGGAAAAAGAACAAAGTTTGTTTCAAATAAACTTTTCCTGACAACAAGTGTGATAATTGGTTGGAAAACAAAAGAAAACGCTTCAATCTTTGTACTCGAAATAAGAAAATATGTATTTATCACTTTAAAATCGATTAAAATCGATTTTCAAACGACCTATTTCTAACAGTATATCAAATTAGAAAGATGATCAAGGGAATATTATTTAAACGAAAGAGATTGGAAACATGAGAAGAAAAAAATAGCAAAAACAATGGGGTGCCTGGGAGTCGAACCCGACTAGCAAAAGCGAGTGTGAATCAGGGGCACTACCACTGTCCCACCGTGACGCTACAATGCTAGGAGATGGCACTAGGAGAGAGCAATAAAGAGTCCAATTAAATCGAAAAAAATTCGTTGCACCACCTCTGATTTTGTCTTCTCCGAGAATCTTTTTCGTTGTGGCAAGTATTTTCTTTTTTCCAGGAATTCTGCTCAATTGTGTTGCACTTTTCAGTTCTCTACAAATATACAATGGGAATTGATAGTAGCAAGACAAGGAAAATGAGTGTTGATTTGAAGAGTTGATTCCATTTAAAACAATATTTTTTACTGTTTCAATGAATCTAGATCAATCAATTGCAACAAAAAAGGAATGAGAAATCTTGGAAAAAAGTTTTAAATAAAAGTTAAACGTCTGTTTAGTTGAAAATAAAGTCAAAGCTTTTTTAGTTAAAATTAATTAGCGAGAAGATATGGGATCAAAAATGCTCCTCAAGATTAATAAAAAAAACTAAAAGGTTGACTTTTGATAAAAACTAATATTCTAAACTCCTTCAATTACGGCCTTTCTTAATTTTCTGAATGTTCAATGTCGAAGATCTCAAAAAGTATTCTCTACATTTAACAAACTTTTCTATTCTTGCTGATGTCCAGCAATTAAAATGCAAATCAGATTTTAATCAGAAACGATATCATTTAGGACAATATACGCTGTCGAATGGATATAATCCAAAGCTAGAG
Source organism: Mesorhabditis belari (assembly GCA_958450365.1). NCBI lineage: Eukaryota > Metazoa > Nematoda > Chromadorea > Rhabditida > Rhabditidae > Mesorhabditis > Mesorhabditis belari. The sequence goes on along the minus strand of CAUEEP010000654.1, from coordinate 5,529 downwards.
ATATTGAAGTGGTTCAAGTCCTAAATTTGGTTATTTTGTTCCTTTGGATAGATCAAATGGCTAAAAACCAAGTCAAGTAAAATGCTATTTTGACAAGAGAAGATGAGAACTAAAAGCTGAAGTAATTTCTTCTTTCAGATGGCGGTCCATTCTTGATTGAGGCTAACGATCAAATTCTCCAAGTTGGCATGATCAAAAGTGAACTCAAAAGGGTATACATATTAAGAATTATACAATGAGTATCTGAGCTTTCTTAGTTTTTCCATGTATTGTTTCCTTCTTTTTTGTCTTGTTCTGGACCAAAATTACAGAAAGAGCATGCGAACTTTTTGCTCACCTAGAACGTTATCTTTATTTTCTTTTTTGAAGAAGTTAATCACCTCAATTTTAGAAGAACGCTTTTCTCAAAACGCTTACTCTTTTGCCGAAAGTAAACGAAAATCAAAAAATTCTTTTGAGAGCAATAGAGATGGGACAAAAGATGAGATAACGATGAGCGAGAGAAAAGATCTGAAAGACGAAAGATTTTGGGAACCCGGATTTGTAAAAGGAAATCGACTTTTTCATGAACAAAGAGAAAATTCGCCCTTTAAAAGAGGAATTTAAAAAGCTGAATAGTTCGGAAAAAGAACTGTTTCTCGACGGAAAGCCCAAAGATTGTTGAGGGGATACTCGAAGCATATCACCAGATTGAGGAGTTAACGGAAACCATTGAAACATTTGAAAGAGATAAAAGCGACTCTGATTCCGATTTCGAAAAACCAAAAGTCCCTTCTAGCGAAGAAAAAGGGATTGTTGTCAGACTTGAGTTGGTCATCTTACACGAGCTAATTGCTCCAGTTTTGATTTTGTTTCAAGCTTTTCAGTGTTTAGAGACAAAGTATTGTCTCTCCCCATGGGAACAGTATCGAAAAGTTTCGAATTGCATTGAAGCTTTAAATTTCATGAAAAATTGTCTCTTCAAGAATTACTCATTCCGGTCCTATCTCTCTTCATCAACCAATCGGATCTGGTTTTCTGTTGCTAAGAATTACTTTTTACGAGACGATTTTGATGAGCTCAAGCCATTTCCTGGTGGCTGGATGAAGGGAAAAGAGATGCAGATCTGGAGTTGTGGAGATGGAATGGTGAGAAACTGCATTACACCCAAGACGAAACGATAAGTATCGAAAAATTTGTATCTACATTAAACGAGAGATTAGAAACGTTGGTAAAAGTTGCTGTTGCTCGACTGGATCAATTTCAAAAATTGGATGTATCACCTGGAGATTTCTTTCAGCTAAGAAACCCACCTCGGCCAATTTGCCACCACAAACCTTTATGTCCAATTGTTGATTTCGAACAGTTTTCTGAATCACTTGTTAATGACGCTGAGCCTCAATTGCCAAAAGCAATGTGTTTGCCCTTATTTGCTTGTGGAAAAAAGAAAGAGATCGAGAAATTGAAAATCTATTTTGCTTTTCTTAACTCATTCCATCGTCACTTTCATCTTCTCTATATGCCTTTTAAAATCGAAAGTTTTCTTTTTTTAACATGCGAAAATATATCGAAATTCCCCTTTTTGGTGCTATTAGATCATCCAAACAACTATGAGATCGGAGAGCGAATTGCCGGTTTCACTTCGGATCTTCAGCTAAGACATTTAGATGTGGAAAAAGTGAAAAAATACTTCGAACGAGTGCCAGAAAAGAAACGGATCTACTTGAGAATTGATGGGACGATGTGGGCTCAATTTGTTAATTGTTCGGGAGAGAAAATAAAAAAGACAAAAGACTTTTTAATAATGCTTGAAAAGGAATGGCCGTCTCGATTTAGATATCACGAGAAGAGAATAATCACTTTTTCGAGCAGAGACGAATTCACAGGACTTCAAGAAGAAGCTCTTGTCGCATTCAATAAAGGTTTTTATGTTTTTGCTGTTTTTCTTGATTGACAAGTAAAAAATTGGTTCGGCTTTTGCTCAATTATTTAAAAAGACAGTTTATCCAAGCCATTTCGTTTTTCATTTCTCTTTCTTTCTTGGGGGCTCAATAAGCTCTTTCCTTTTAACGAGTTTGTGCTTTTGAAAAAGCAAAAACATTAGCAAATCGTTTGAATTCCGTTTTCTTTTTCATCTATCAGCAAAAGGTATAAACAGCTTCGGGTTCATTTGGACGAAACAAATTCCATGGTAAGGAACAAGTAGTTTTACGCCTAATTTCCATTCCGCGAATAGGTCTCTGAGGTGAGGGTTTTTGTGTTTCTAAACAAGAAACAGACAGAAAAGAATGGAGCAAAATGGAAACAAATACCGATATTCGATTGTTCATAAAGCAGTTTTGCCACTTTAATGGTCACAACTAGAAGATTTTAGTTGAAAATCTTAAATGAGAAATGGTAAAAAGATGAATGTGTGTGCCAGTAAGTAGAATGAGACTTCTTTTCTGTATAGCCCATCACAAAAAGCTTGCAAATCAAATCCTGTTTATTTTTTAAAGTTCAAACACAAAAGCGCCAAATGAATTTCATTGGCAACAATGCCAGGCGTAGCCAGACGAACAGCAAGTGCTTCCCGCGTATCCGGGTGCGATCTTGCAATGTCCCCAGCCGCAGCTACACGATCTTGCAATTTCCCCAGCCGCAGCTACACGAAAGGTTGCAAATGCCACGACGAAGGCGTCCACTACGCTCCACTCTAAAAATGTGAGGCTGTTTTTTGAGACTTTTAAATGCTAAAAAACCAAGTGAATCGGAATAAAAACTCATGAAAGTCTGCATTTTTCTCAACAAACATTTCTCGACATGATTAAACTATAGCCATGCAGCTACAAATTGAGTTAAAATCTCCAAGAGTTTCCACTTCCACTTACAAATTACCTCTGGTACAAAGTTGAAAAAGGTGTCTAGTTATTTGAGAAAAAGTTTTGCTTCTTACCCAATCGATGCTTTCTCAACTTGGTCATCATCATCACCCCCATCAGAAATAGCCATCGAGAAGGCGATGAGACAAACGAGGAAGAGACGAGTCAATCGCTTGGAGGCCATCTCTTGTTAAAGTGAATCGGTTTCGACTTGCTTTCCAGCTCGAATCGCTGACTATTTATGGTGCTTGACGATGTTTTTGTTGAATCAGGAAACGAATTTTGTTGATAAATACAAATGATAGTTCTGGAATTCGCTCAAGAAACTTTTAGTTTTCTTAAGTCACCATTCCAGCAAAATTGTCATCTATTTCAAAGAGTATCAAAAGTGAAGAAAACTGGCAGAAAAAATTACTAAATAAAAAATTCTTTTGCCTCCAAGGTCACTCCAAAAAAGGATTATTTAGAAAATCGTAGGAGAGAAAGAGATTCTTAAGCAGGCTGGAAAGTTTAAACTTTTAAGCTGAAAATTATTACAATTAAATTAATCACTTTTTAGGGACCCAGTTTATTTTGCAAAAAACTTTTATTTGTTTTTACTTTTTTTGTTTAACTATCATCGAAACATGAAAAAGGGCTAAAGCAATTCCTGTGATTTGACTCGTGTAGGCTTTTTAACTTAGCCATAATTTTTTGGGGTAAGAAGGGGAGGGGTCCGGAATTCTTCAAAAGCACACAAAAAACAAAAGCTACAAAATTTCTTGTGATTACTAGCTTGCCGATTCTTTTTGGATAAAGGCCCCTTTGATTATACTAGATACGGATCCTGTTTGTTGTCTAATTGCTAGATAGATATTTGTATACATTTAAGAATGATAAAGTTTTGCTATCTACGGCATTTTTTGAGAAATTTTGCATCTTTTCACGTGAAAATCAAAGAAAGTTGCGCTTCTAAGGTCCGAACTCGTAACTGAGACTTTTGACCTTGACCCCGCGAATTCTTTTGAGAAATGAAATGATCAAATACCATTTACAGAAGGTAATATTGCTGAAGAAAACAATCATCATTATTTAAAAAGATGAATATATAAGTGCTGGATCTGTTTTTTTTCTTGTGCTTTATATACTAAAACTCTTCTTGCAATCTATGGTGGGTGAATATATTTCAGATGAAAACCCAAAAGAAACAACTTTTAACAGCTTTTGAACCTTTAGCAAATTATCATTTAGATCCAATTTTTTAAATTCTAGAGTTTTAGACTTGATTTAAACTCCATTGTCTTATAAGCTACTTTGCAATTGGGTTAAGTTAATTACAAAAATTCTGAGTTGGGCCTAGAGGCGATTCCCAGAGGCAATTCTAAAATTTTGCTTAGAAACAATCCCGATTGGGCTCTGTTGGGCTTTCAGAAATAGGCACTGTTTTCAAATACTAAAGCTTTTAAAAACAAAAACAAATTTAGCAAATGCTGGCACGGGCACATTTAACCGCTCTATGCCTCCTGTTGATCGTCGCCGGAGTGAATGGGGGCAAATGTCTCGACAACTACAGCTTCTACAATCCAGAATCGTGGGTCTGCGCGACTATGGGCCGAATTTTCCCCGAAACTCGGAATGCCCTCATTCGAGACAGAAACAATGGATTCAATTTCATGGAAAGACATTGGCGTCAAGTGGGTGTGCCCTTCTTCCAGGGCTATCGACCGAGATAGAAGAAACTGCATGGGATAATTTTTCTACCTATCGATATCGATTAAATAAAAATATTGCTCTGATGTGAACTTTTTGCAAAACAACATACTTTTGTCGCCTGAGCACGTGAATCTGGGCGAACTTCCAGCCAAGTTCCAAGATCTATAGAAAAACGGCAAATGAACTCATTGAAAAACCCAAAGGATTTACCGTAGAAAATTGTGTCAATTTTAGATAAACTTTAATTTTGTTGATCGGACAATTCAGAGAGGAGTTATTCCTAAAATACGGTGTAATTAGCTAATTACGTGCTACCTTGTATGTTGCTAGAAGGAAAAGGATAAGTTTTTTCAAAATCCTGGAGGGTCGTATTTGTAAGCGCAAACTTTCAAGACTTTCGGTGAAATATTATGACGGATACCTCGATGAGCTCTTGATTACAGATTACAAAATATTCTCTCGATAAATGCGTCTTTGGTATCAAAAAATAGTTGAAATTCAGGGCTATTTTTTGATACCTAAGCGCGCATTCTAGCATAAACCAGTGTCGAGAAAAACTCGTTCAAAGCTAGACTACGCAACACTCCGCGCCGTCATTATGGGGGTGGGGTACTATTACAGTATTGACTATTACAGTAAAATGCCTGAAAGTTCTAAAATAAAACATTTTTCAAAAATTCAAAAAAGCCATTTTGTAGATTAAGGATAGGGTTTTTGAATCAAGTAAACCGTTTTTGATTGGATAAAACGTTTTTTCAGAAAACACATTACCAAAAACGATCATTTATAACTTGCCAACCTAATAGCACGGATTTTTAAATAATTTTTTTTATAAGGAGTTATTGAGTAGAAAAGTTGAATAAAAAGCACAAGTATCAGATTAAAATACGACCCAGATCGGCTTATTTCCTAATGTTTTTACGTAAATATAGTTATGCAAAGAAAACTTTATTCTCTATTATGTTTTATTCTCGGAACTTCGAATCGAATTAAAAAA
>CAUEEP010000653.1:0-30304 GCA_958450365.1 Mesorhabditis belari | reverse complement strand
TAAACCTCTTTAAAACTTTTTAAAAATCAATTCTTTCAAGAAGACCAGATCTAGTTGTCTAAATCTTTTTGATTGACAATAATACCTTATAAATGATTGCATACACTAGCCGCAGGGACTTCAATGGACTCCAGGACTACCAGGATATTGATCTAAATCTTGTTTTTCAAATGATTCGATATTTACCCCTTCGATTTCTCACGTTTCCCCTCTCTCTCGCCTTTCAGCGCTCTCTTTTGCTCTCTTTTGCTCTCTTTTGGCGCGTTTCGCTTGAAAATTTTGAACACATCAAAGAGACGAGAGAAATGCGGAGATCATAAAAACAGAAAAAAAGATTAAAGGAAATTTGGAGACGGAAAAGATTTAGGGAAAAGAGGAAACGAGGGCTCGGTGGCAGTCGTCTAGACGGCGGCGCTTCGACGGACCATCAATCTTTTCATCTTTTCCATCTCATCCATTCCCACAGACTCTAACTTGTTCTCATTTTCTTAAAATCTCTTTCACTATAGTTCTATAGCGTTCCACTCTTGTTTTCTAAGCTCTACAAACTTTCTATAGTGTTCAATTCTCAAAATTTTCTTTGTGCTTCTTTATCTGTCATTCTAGCTACGATATTTATTTCTTCTTTTCATTTAATCTCTAGTTTTTCTAGTTTTTCAGCTATTTCTTTCCGATCTTCTTCTCATTTACTGCTCTTTTTTTCTCTAAAATCTCTTCATTTAGCTATAGAACTTCATATAGCTATAGACCTAACTAGAGATCTTCTTTCTCTATGTTTCGAGCATCGCTTGTTTTCCTTTTCTCTCGTTTTCTCAGTTCTTCATCTTTCTCTGCATCTCCTTTGCCTCTTTCTCATCTCTTTTCTCAGCCGAATTCCATTCTTCAACTATTTCTTTAACCATCGTCTATAGCGCTCTCTTCGCTCCTTCATTGACCACCTTCTCCATCAAATTCTCTTGTTTCCCTCCAGCTCTAGCTCCTCTTCAAATATCTCTTGCACATTTCCATACTGTCTATTCAACTCTCACATCTATATTCAGCCTGTCCACCCACCCGCTTTGCTCTTTTCAAGTCGGTCCCGGTTCGTCCAGCCAGCCGCTGCGCTGAGGCTGGCCGACCGCCTCTCTCAACCCCATCATCCCTTCTCTGCTTCTTTTTCCTCTCCATCACCTCGTTCCCCCAACCCATGTGGGAGACTTGAGACATTCGCAGACAAGAATTTCCCCCGCTCTCTTTTCTTTGGCTTCTTTCGCTTCTTTCTCCTCTCCTCCCCTTTCCCCCCTTCAACCGATCGCTTCAGTCTACGAGCTTTTCCCCCGCCTCTTTTTTCTTTTCTTCTTTTCTCTTTCCCTGTCTTGCCCACCAAAATCTTTCTTTACTTTGATTATTTCCCAAACGACACGAGAATGTCTGTCTCTCTTTTTTTTCTTTGATATTGATTATTGATCTGAGCCTGGTTGACCCGATGTTTACTTGACAATCACTTACCTAACTACCGTATTTAAAGGTATTTAACTAAAGTTAGATCTACAAGCTACATCCAAGCTTTATACAAGCTTAATTGAGCCTCAGTTGAGCTGAATTCTGACTCTGAATTCTGTTGGCTTAAACCTTTACGCAGCGAAATTTTCTCATAGTTTTGATAGATTTTTGGATTTCAAATGAATGAATCTTGTTTAAAAGATATTCAGTTATGAGAAATATTTAGTTTTTGATATATAATATTATAAGATTACCCGCTTTTCCTTCTAGACTTTAGAATGCTTGTAATATTAGAATGCTTGTATTAGAATGCACTTGTAAAAGGTTTACTGGTTTGCTATAGTTAAAAAAAGTTGTATTATCTGATTGGAAAACATTGAAAAACGGATTTAATTTGATTTCTGATTGAGTATCCAATATTTTATTGAATATCTTTTTGAATCACTTTCAAATCACTTTCAAATCACTTTCAAATCACTTTCAAATACTTTGAATGACTTCGAATCACTTTGAATCACTTTCAAATCACTTTGAATTACTTTGAATCACTTTCAAGTCACTTCGAATCACTTCGAATCACTTTGAATCACTTCGAACCACTTTGAATCACTTTCAAATCACTTTGAATTACTTTGAATCACTTTCAAATCATTTCGAATCACTTTCAAATCATTTTGAATCACTAACTAAAGCGTCTTTTACGATTAAATGATGATTTTATGCATTAAATGAATATCTTTATTTCTATTTATTTCTACTTATATGAATTTCATTTTAAAATTTTCGATGGCTGCCGCTTTGGCTGCAGTTCCGCTTTCAACAAGGGATGTTTTACTTGATGAACTCGCCACCGCTCCTCGACCATTCCCATTACAGGTTTATTTTAAAAATAACTCTACAAATTAAAATTTCACTTTTCTTTCTACTATTCACAATATAGTAAGAGTTTTTCTCTCTCTAAATCTCTTCATATAGCTATAGATCTAGCTATAGATCTTCATCTAGCTATAGATCTAGCTATAGATCTTCATATAGCTATAGAGCTAGCTAGAGATCTTCATATAGCTATAGATCTAGCTAGAGATCTTCTTTCTCTATGTTTCGACCATTCCCATTACAATTTTATTTCAAAAATGACTCTAGTTTATAACAAAATAACAATTTTACTTTTCTTTCTACTATCCACAGTATAGTAAGAGCTTTTTTTAAACTTTTAAAACCGTACACAAACTTTGTAACTTTGTAAGCCCGTCTTTGTCTGTAAGCCGTCTCCATTATGTAAGCTTGTCTCGATGTAAGCTTACTGTAGTTTGAGACAAGTTTCTTTTAATTAAGTAGCTTTTAAAAGCTGTTTCTTTTAAGTTTCTTTGAGACAAGTTTCTTTTAATTAAATAGCTTTTAAAAGCTTTACTTTTGTACACAAATTTAGAGTATATTTGATCGTAAACTAGGATTAAGAAAACAGGAAACGATCATTATTATTTCAAATAATAATGATCGTTTCCTGCTTCTCTCTTTTTTTCAGCTTTACTTAGTTTTGAGCTAAACTAAAGACAATTGTAAGCCCTTAAAGTCTTAAACGATTGTAAACATTTAACATAAACATATAGTAAACTATAGTCTTTGTAGGGCTCCTTCTATTTTAGATTTTTATCCAAATTTTATCTTTTATATTTGATTTGATTCTATTTTTTTGCTCTTGAATTGTTTAATTCGAAATTCTCTCTAAACTTTCCCCAAACCGGTATCAAAATTAAAAAAATCATCTGATTTTACTATTGTCAGGAATCCAATTTAATATTCCCTTTAATATTTAATATTTAATATAGTACACAAACTTTGTAACTTTGTAAACCTGTCTTTATCTGTAAGCCGTTTCCATTACGAGCTTGTCTCGATGTAAGCTTACTGTAGTTTGAGACAAGTTTCTTTTAATTAAATAATAATGACATTATATAGTAAACTATAGCCTTTGTAGGATTTTTTCTATTTTAGATTTTTATCCAAATTTTATCTTTTATATTCCATTTGATTCTATTTTCTTTTTTGCTCTTGAATTGTTTAATTCGAAATTCTCTCTAAACTTTCCCCAAACCGGTATCGAAATTTTAAAAAAAATCATCTGATTTTACTATTGTCACGAATCCAATTTAATATTCCCTCGAGATGCATCATGTTTTCAGAAAACGAAAAAAATAATACATTTATTTTAGCGCCAATGTTTTGTCTTGAAAAATTTCCGTTTTTTTGATGAATTTTTTTTTGATGGAATCGTTAGCTCATAGAGAATAAGCTTTTTAATTTTTTAACTAGGATCACTGTTAACAATGCCAATCTTTTTCCCGTTTAAATACATTGCTTTGCATTGCATTGCATTGCATTGCAAACTGACAAACTGACAAACTGAAAAAGTTTTAGATACATTGTGACAAAGTGACACAAAAAGCTGCACTTTCCACTAAAGTCTTTTGAACTTTTCAACTAGGATCATTGTTAGCAATGCCAATTTTCCAAACTCCAAAGTCAAAGCACTTTCCACCACCAAAAATCGCCCTCCTTTTTCCCACTTTAATAGCCTGAAATCTCAAAATTTTTGAACAAAAAATGGTTAAAATCTTTAGAACCAAAATCGATCCTATTTTTTTCTTTATTTTCCACCTTTTATCAAATTCACTTCATTCTTTTTTGCTGAGCTCAACTCGCCGCCACTCTTTTTTGTGTTTTTCTCAACAAAAAAAACGGCCGACGAGCGGCCGGAGCTGAATCGTGTGACAATCGATTGACAGAAAAGTCGAGAAGAGAAAAAGGAAAAAGGAAAAGAGAACGGGCAAGACAAGCATCGACCATAGAATAGACTTTAATGGAAAGGAGAGACTTGTACTTACTGTCTGTTAGACAGCTGGAAAAATAATACTATAAGATTACCCGGGTTTCCTTTCTAGACTTTAGAAGGCACTTCACTAGTAAAGCTAGTAAAGTTACTAGTTTTACTAGTTTACTAGTAACTTTACTAGTAAAGTGCCTTCTAAAGTCTAGAAAGGAAACCCGGGTAATCTTATCCGCTTACTAGGCGAACGCTTAACCAATGAGCTACACAACCAATAGATATTCCATCGCCGCCAAGATAGAGCCTTATATCTTACTACGATTTTGAAGGCGTTCAATTTAGTCAAAAAGGTATTTCAAATTCAAATGGAAAGCTTAACATGTCAAAAACTGAAGCGCTAAGGAAATTAGAGTTTTGCAAAGATTGGTCTAGTTTGTTCAAAGCTACCCATTGACATTTTAATTTCCATTTCAAGCCTAACATGTCAAAAACCTAAGCGCTAAGGGTATTAGAGTTCTTCCAAGATTGGTCTAGTTTATACAAAGCTACCCATTGACACTCTAATTTCCATTTCAAGCCTAACATGTCAAAAACCTAAGCGTTAAGGGTATTGGAGTTCTTCCAAGGTTGGTCTAATTTATACAAAGCTACCCATTGACACTCTAATTTCCATTTCAAGCCTAACATGTCAAAAACCTAAGCGCTAAGGGTATTAGAGTTCTTCCAAGGTTGGTCTAATTTATACAAAGCTACCCATTGACACTCTAATTTCCATTTCAAGATGGGTATTTAAAGATAAAATGAACTCTTAATCAAATAGCTTTCATTCAAAACTTACCTAACAATAAGTAACACGAAATTTTCTAATCGCATAACGATTTTTTAAATTTGGGGAAATTGGGGAAAATTTTTCTCATCTATGATCAAATTTAAGTGTTTTTTTTTAAAATTCAGTCGCTTTTCATATTCAAGAAACGTATCGATGCTTTAGATCTAGTGGCTCTTTGCCGTAAGTAATTGGCTTATTGATTTCAGTATGTATTGTATGATTAAGTATCACTGTGCATTTCTCTATGATTTCTTTCACTTTATCGTTTGAATAAAGTATTATTAATTCAAAAATCATTATAAAAACGTATAGTTGAGCCGAATTAATTTCTTTGGAAAATCGGCTTTCCGGTCGAGTTTTTTTTTTTTCATTTTTCTTACTGAGTTTTTGATTTTTCAGATTAATTCTAGACTACTTTATTTTAAGTTTTATTCTTATTTGTTCTTATTTGAACGATTTTTAAGCGAAATACCTTTTTGCAATAACTGTAATTTGCGCAAAAATTCGTAAAGTTTTATGGGAGTGGGACAAATGCGACCTTTTTTTTTGCGCACCCGGACATTTGCGCACCTTTTTTTTCCGCACTTAGCCCATTAGCGCACCTTTTTTCGCGTTTTAAAAAAGCTCTAAAAAGCTAATATTAACCAATTTCTATTCCAAAAGTTGTTTTTCTAGGTAATTTTAGGGCGTAGAATCGAAATTTCGACATATCAGAGCTTGTGGAAGCGAACGGACGGAGTTATACAAAGAGAAAAATCGACAATTTTCTGTAATTTGATCTAGCCGTTTTGATCTAGCCAATCTAGATCTTTCAAATTGGTTCCACACGCTCTGTTATGTCAAAATTTCGATTCTACGCCCTCAAATTACCTAGAAAAACAACTTTTGGAATAGAAATTGGTTAATATTAGCTTTTAGAGCTTTTTAAAACGCGAAAAAAGGTGCGCTAATGGGCAAGGTGCGGAAAAAAAGTGCGCAAATGTCCGGGTCGGCAAGAAAAGGTCGCATTTGTCCCACTCCCAATTTTATTCGTAAAGTTTTACGATTCGAAATCGATCGAAATCGATCGAAAATATAGAAAATACGAAATTTTTGTCATTTTTTTGAGATTAACTTTTAATTTCTAGATAAAAGTGATAAAAAGATCTTTTTTAATTTTGAATTTCCGCGAAATAATCGAAAATTTAAAAGATCGAGAAGATTTTGGTGACTGAGTTTAACATTTCGACAAATTTTTAGAGTTCTAGCTACATCGTACAGTACGGTACAGTGCACGAAAGTGTTTATCGATCAAATTGCAATAGAAATCACAGAAAATTGAATATTCTAGTCCTTTCGCACTGTCTACTGTAATCCATTTTCGATTTTGATCTATTTTGAACGAATTTTGATCGATAAGCGATTTGTATTATTTCCCAAAAAGCTTTTTTTTTAAAAATTTTTGAGTCTCTAGCATACTTTAATTTATTTTTTAACTGAATATTATTATTATTAATGAATACCGTACTTTCTCTTGCTTGTGTCTCATTTTCGACGAGATACGCTTTAAAGCCGGACAACCAACTGTTCCCCGTGCATCCCTCAATGCCACCATTGCACTGAAAAACATGTGAAATTTTTCGATACACTGTAAAATTTGAATATGCTTTAATCTAGATATTTAGGAGAAAATATTGTGCTAAATATTTAGCGCCACCTTTTCGATTTCCATTCAAGATTATTTACAGCTAAACCTCGTTTAAAAGTGAAGAAAACGTGAAACGACTACAGAAAAGTGCTAATTTCACTTCGTTGTTCTTTGAATACCATTTTCTTCACGGATTTTATTATCTATTGCCTAAATTTTCTTCATTTTCTCACTGTTACCGTAGTTTCTCTAATAGTAGTGCTCCTCGGCAAGCTGATTTGATGACTATTTTACAGTTTCCAAGCTTTTGCAGAAGCTCAACTCTCTAATCCCCCACAAGATCTCATCCTAAGCTACATTTTTCGACCACACATCGATAGGTTCTGATAAGTGGTTCTCGAGATTTCAAGGAATTTAGGCGACGCTCAGGTGCACTACTATTAGAGAAAATACGGCATTACTATTTATTACTGGAATAGATCAATTCTAGAAACAAATCTACAATCGATATCTATAAAATGTACTCTATAACTGATTAAACTCTTATAAAAACCTCTTTTGAAACTCTATAAAACTCTTTGAGACAAAAAAGAATGATATTTTGATAAAATCTAATTTGATATCTATATTCAGCCTTCACCAGCGATGGCTCCCAGTGAGCACAACTCGGCCCTAAGCTTTGCGAGTGTCGGCGAGCAGAGGGTCGCCTGTTTTGTGATCGGAGGAGAACCGAGACTCTGCTTTCCACAGGTAAACAAAAAAAAAATAAAGAATATTAAAGAAATTTCCAGTATTGAGTCCTTTCAAAAATCCTTTCTTTTAAACCAAAAGCTACTATTTGCTATTTGAAAATTCTCCAAATTCTCGCTATTTTCGGGAAAATTTCTTTCAAAGGAGTCCTCATTTCTTTATTTTTCTTTTTAAATATATCTGGTTTTTGAAAGCTTTCGACTCTTTAAAGAAGTCTTGGAGTCTTGAAGATTTAGTCTTCTATTTAAAGTCATCAAATATATAAAAATTGATGAGAGACTTAGAAGAACGGAACGGAACAGAACTGACTTTAGACAAACTTAGAAGGACAGACAGAACAGAACTGACTTTAGACTAACCTAGAAGAACAGAACTGACTTTAGACTAACCTAGAAGAACAGAACTGACTTTAGACGGACCTAGAAGAACAGACAGACCAGAACTGACTTAAGACAAACTTAGAACAGAAGAACAGAACAGACTTAGAAGTTTTCTTATCTGAGTCTGAAAAGCGATCTTTTAATCAAATTCTAGACTAACCATGCCTAGAATACTTTGATCAGCAAAAAATAGACAAATAGAGGAACTTCTCTTTTTCGGGTGTTTTTTTTGGTCGAATAGATTTCTCCAAAAAAAAAGGAAAAGAGGACCGGTTTCACCAATTGAAGAGCCTAGACACATGGCTTAGACCGAGAGAAAATTCGTGTCTATTCTTTAAGTCGATCAATACTTCAGATGAAAGTTGAAACGACAAAAATATTTGGATATTTGGATAACAGTCATATCCAGTTATAGGCTCGTTTTTGTTTTTTTCGAAATTTGAATTTCGAATTGCTGCAAAGAAAAATGGGCATTTTTTTTCAAATTTTTCTGATTTTTCTGTCAAATGACGGGTTTTCAGTTCAAATTTTTGTGACATTTGCACATTTGAATTTGAATAAAACCAATCAAAGATTTCGAATCTATTTCGAGAAAGTTTTCGTCAAAATTTTGGCTTTTATTTTTTATTCTAGAGGTTTTAGTTAAAAAGTTTAAATATTATATTGATTTTTTTGAAGAAATGACGGTCGAAAATTGGTTTACAGTAAGCCAGATCCGCTCAAACCAGATTTAAAGAAACTTTTTGTCGGTCTAACTTCAAAACTAATTTAGTTTCATAGAAATTCTTTACTTCTTCTTTACTAAGACAATTCTGAACGGAAATCCTGTCCGTTTTTCTCTTGATAACTTTGAAATCCTCACAAAACATCATCTAAAGCACGTGTGGCTGACTGGTTAAGTGTCTTTTATCTTAATCGGAAGGTCGAGGGTTCGAACCCCACATGCGACATGGTCACCCCCTTCGGATTTCCTTTCCCTTCGGGTTGAGAGGTTTTCTGGAGGGCAGTCTGGTGGTTGTGGCCCCAGCTCTTTAAAGTGACAAGCCACTCCTTCATCGTCATCTTCCCTTCACCACCAAAAAAGCTATTTAGTTCCCCATTGAGCTTAGGGTTAGGGAGCCGTCTGTCATGACGTGGGTTAAGTTAAGATATAGCCTAGTATTGTGTGTGTCGTTGTATTGTGATTGATATATTTCGTGTATGCGATAAATTCACCACTGGTAGCCCCAGTCGGTATTTTTAAACCAAGAAAGATATTGGAAAATACAAATCAAAGTCAATCTCGAAAAAATCGATGACTCTTTGACCAATTAAAAATATTTAAAATTTTTAACTAAAACCTCTAAAATAAAAATAATATTGATATTTAAATATTGATTTTTTTGAAGAAATCACGGTCTAAAATTGGTTTATAGTAAGCCAGATCCGCTCAAATCAGATTTAAAGAAACTTTTTGTCGGTCTAACTTCAACACTAAGTTAATTTGGGGTTTTGGTTTACCCTGGAACTCTAGCCAGATTCCAGAAAAGGAATCTAGAGTTGGGCAGATCAAAAACGAATCAAGCCAGGACTCGAACCTGCCAGCTCACCTGCCAGCTACCAGGCAACCGTGCGAACCATTAAACCACAACGCACTCGATCCCCCTCCTCGGAGTGAGTGTTAACTCTGGATTGTGGGCTTAGAAAAATTGCTATTAATCTTGGATCTGGGTGATGGAATCGAATCAGTGAGAGCTACAATGGTGTGCTGAATTAGTGAGAGCTACAAAGCTAATAGTGAACTAATTTTAGCTAGTCATAATCCATTCTTTTGTCCACTCTAAGGTTCCACTGACTCATTTCCTTGAACTCAAAGAACTTTTCTTCTAGAATCAGCTTTTTGTTTTATAAAATCTATACAATTCCCGAGAAATCACTTACCAAAACTACGAATACCTTCTATAAATAGAAATTGATAGAAATTCATAGAAATTCTTTACTTCTTCTTTACTAATACAATTCTGAACGGAAATCCTGTTCGTTTTTCTCTTGATAACTTTGAAATCCCCAAAAACCATCATCTAAACCAAGAAAAATCCCTGGATAACTTTAAAAGTATGAAAAAAAAAGAATTAAATCGGATCAGTTGTCATGGAATCGGGGAAGGAATTCCTAGGGGGAACGGTTAAAGAAATTTGTTGATAGAAAAATTCGAGGGACTTTTCAAGGGATCGGTTTTAAAGCTTTAACTATACATAAAATATAGTTTATTTAAAGTGTAAAAGATATGGAAAGCCTAAAATTAAAATTGACTACAAACTATAATATTAGGTTGGTGAATTGAAAACTGAACTTTGAACTAAAATTTATTCAACATAAAACTATCAATTCATTCGAAATAATTTCCATTATTATTGACGACTTCTGCCCATTTTACAGGCAATTTGCGGATTCCTCTTTCGTGGTAGGATTTTGGTTTATGTTTGAGACAAGTGTGAGACTCAAAAATCGAGGAGATGTCCCAGTTTGAGCACTTTCTTCAAAAGAAACCCATTTTGGTGTCAATGGAAAAGTTGTAGAGAATCAAAAATTAGGCTTATAGCCAAATTTCCAAAAAGATACACTTAGTAATTTCGCTTAAAATGCAAGTTTTGTGAAAATTCGTAAATTTGGCATTTCTTGAAAACCAGTTTTTGAATCGTTCTGAAAATTTGCATATAAGCTTAATTTTTGATTCTCTACAACTTTTCCATTGACACCAAAATGGGTTTCTTTTGAAGAAAGTGCTCAAACTGTCACATATGACAATAGCTCGCAGTTTTCAATTCACCAACCCAATAGATTGAGATTAGCCTCGATTTGCGGAGAAGTCAATGTCCAATTTGAGGATTCAGAGCGGCCAGATTAGTTTGTTAAAGGGAGAGGGAAAGGGGTTATGTAAAAGCCCTGCGCCAGACGACGGGCTATTACGGGGCAGCACAAAGAACACGCAGAACACACAAATTTTAAGCGAAACTACTAAGTGTATCTTTTTGGAAATTTGGATATAAGCTTGATTTTTGCTTCTCTACAACTTTTCCATTGACACCAAAATGGGTTTCTTTTGAAGAAAGTGCTCAAACTTCTCACATATGACAATAGCCCGCAGTTTTCAATCCACCAACCCAATACTTTACATAAACAATGCTTTATCATTATCCATTCAGGTGATCAGCTCGTGCATGCCTGGCTGTGATGTCACTGAGGTGTCTCGGCTCATTGAAGATCTTCATATTCATTTGGGGGTGAGGATAAAAGTATTATAATATTATATCTAAATAAGATAAGATTAGAGATCATTTTATAGATCTTTTATAAACCTTTTTCTATAATTATGTTTAACCTATTGCTTAGAACGCTTCACAAAAGCAAATCGACGCGTTGAAGCTTTCGGATGCGCTTCAGCAAACCGTTTCCACTTGTGTTCTCATCAAGAAAACTGACACGGAAAGATTGGTAAGTTGGAAAGATTCTTTATCAATTTTATTTCTTTATCAATTTTATTTCTTTATCAATTTTATTTCTTTATCAATTTTATTTCTTTATCAATTTTATTTCTTTATCAATTTTATTTCTTTATCAATTTTATTTCTTTATCAATTTTATTTCTTTATCAATTTTATTTCTTTATCAATTTTCAATTTTCCTAAACGAAAAGAGAATAAACAAAGGTAGATCTAGGTGAAGAAAAGATAAAGTGAAAGTGAAAGTTTTCATTTGTTTCTTCTTCATTCAATTCAAACAGTTAGATTCGGTATTCGGTTTCAAAATGATTCAAAATGTAAATCTTAAAAGCAAAATCCTTTTCAAAGTAATGTTTTCTTCAGATTGGTGAGCTTCGTGTGGCTAAGCATGGTCATAAAGCGCCGGCTGATGTAAACAAAAGCGAGGTGCTTTTAGTGAAACACGATTGTTTTGGAGGATGCAAGGTGAGTGCAAGAATTCGATTTTGCAAATATTTAACTAGAAAATCATATTTCACATATTTACCTATAAATTAGAAAACAAGTGCGCCAGAAAGCGTCAGAAAGTGCGCCTGAAAGTGCTAGAAATGCGCAAAAAGTGTGCCAGAAAGTGCGCCAGAAAGTGCGCCAGAAAGTGCGCCAGAAAGTGCGCCAGAAAGCGTGCGTTTCCCTTGAGCTTTAGCACAATGTACGTGGATAATCGGTACCACTTTTGAGAAGACTTTTACTTAAAGATCTTAAAGAATTCCACGTACAGATCGCCACTCAACTTTTTCCCAATCAATCAATCCCAATCCATTTCATTATCCGTTTTCTTTTCTGCCATCTCCGAAACGTGCCATTTTGCAAAAAGACAAAAAAAATGGCTTATCTTTTACCATTTTCTCCTGTTTCTCAATTTACAATTTCCCCCATTTTCTTTTCAACTCTTTGAAATACAAGCTTCTACAAATAGAAATTGATAGAAATTGATAGAAATTGATAGAAATTGATAGAAATTGATAAAAATTGATAGAAATTGATAGAAATTGATAGAAATTGATAGAAATTCTTTACTTCTTCTTTATTAATACAATTCTGAACGGAAATCCTGTCCATTTTTCTCTTGATAACTTTGAAATCCTCACAAACCATCATCTAAACCAAGAAAGATATTGAAAAATACAAATCAAAGTCAATCTCGAAAAATCGATGACTCTTTGATCAATCAAAAAGAAAAAAAAACAAGTCGATCACCGGGGAAATTAATCTTTTTGGTTTAACTTTTGGAAAAGAGATCCCTCAATTTTGGAAAAGAGAAAAGAGATTGGAAAAGAGATTGGAAAAGAGAAATTGAAAAATGAGTGTTCTCTCAAAAAAAGCGTTCGAGAAAGAAAGCAGGTAAAGGTCGAAACGATCCACTCAACAACACCGGTGATGGGTTTTGGGAAAGATCGTTTAGTGAAGCAACAATACAGTAGTAGAAATTTGTTCATAATAGCTAAAGCTAAAGAGCTAATAGCTAAAATCGAATAGCTAATAAGCCTATTGTTAGATTACAGTAATCCATAAACAATCAGTCACCCAGCGGTAGTTCAAATTAGTAACATGCCTATAAAACAGATAACAACTCTTGTTATCTGTTTAACAAATTAGTAACAACCCTAAGCCTACAGTAAGCTACAATAAGCTACAGTAATCGGAATTCTGACTATTATAGCTTATTATAGTATTCAAAAAAGCCTTAAGAGCCTTACAATTAGAATTGGGATATTGTATTGGGTTGATGCATAATTATCCGGACTTCTTTTATAAATGATTTTATTTAACAAAAAAATAACATAAATAGTTAGAAAAATATGTTTAATTGATTATTCTGGAGCATATTCACCGCCTACATCAATAACTGATTGCCATTTGCTTGGAAGACGATCGATTCCACGAGCGAAGAATAAACGATCTTTGGAGGCAATCCACGCTTTAACATCGTCTATCAAGTCATCCAAATCGTTGTAGATCTTATTTGTTTGCCAATTTTTGAGCGATCGATTGACGTGGTAGTCCGTTGGGGCTTCTCCAGTTCTTTGAGATCGCGAAACGACTCTGCGGCAGACCATCCCTTTTCGAAGTGGTAGAGCATGATATGGCGAAGATGGATATGATTGTCGACACGCATTTTGTTCACTAAAGAATAACGAATATTTAAAAAAAAGAAATAGACAAAAAGCTTTCAAAACAAAAAAGATACAAGCACGCAAAAAGAAGTCCGGATAATTATGCATCAACCCAATAGTTGAAACAAGAGACGATCTAGAACCCTTTCAAATACTTTCAACACTTGTACTTTGGGCTCAACAATTGATAAACGCATACCATCTGGCGCATTCGTTTCTGAGGAAATGAAAGGAATTCAGTGTACTAGAAACGGTGTGTTTTCACATTTTCCAATTTTGAGCCAATTTTGAGCCAATCGTGAGCCAATCTTGAGCCAATTTTGAGCCAATTTTGAGCCAATTTTGAGTACACTTGTCTAACCTGGACATTTTTTTCCTGATTGTGAATCTATATCCAAGCTGGATTCATCTCTTTTATCACTTTTTTTTTCTGAATTCTCTTCAATTGAAAGCCCTGATCTTGAAAAATGGCAAAAAACGAGAAAAAACACTTTTTTCAAACAATTTTTTTTTTTGATTTTTGATCAATCTAAACAATCAATTGTAAAAAAATTGTAGAAAAATTATGTAAAGACGAAAAAAACAATCAATACTTTTAATATTTTAGGGAAATCTTTATCCATCTTTGTTCCCTCATCCATGCATTGAGTGCATCGATTGCGGGAATTTCTTCGAACCATCGCATTTCATGACACACAATCACGAGAAAGGAGAGATCTTGAGGTGAAGAATTATGGCTTTCATAAAATTGTTAACAAGAAACAACAAGAAACAACAAGAAAAAGAAAAAGAACAAGAACAAGACCAAGAACAAGAACAAGAACAAGAACAAGAACAAGAACTAGAACAAGAACAAGACCAAGAACAAGAACAAGAACAAGAACAAGAACAAGAACTAGAACAAGAACAAGACCAAGAACAAGAACAAGAACAAGAACTAGAACAAGAACAAGACCAAGAACAAGAACAAGAACAAGAACAAGAACAAGAAAAAGACTGTTAACTTGTTTAAATAAAGTTACATTTAATCTAAAAACAAATTCTTATATGTGAAAAACTTTTAGAACCGTTCACTGGGGCTTTGACGCGAACAACTGGCGACTGATGATCAGACTGAGAAAGGTTGAATAGCTTAAAATAGATTTGGTCATTGAATAAGATTAGTCTAGCTATTAGAAAGATTTTGGTTTTTTGTTTATGAACAAAATTCTAGGCTCAACGTCATTGTGAGCACGCGAAATCTGCTTTTGAGCGTTTCTTGGAGCCACTCGTGGTCAGCTATTTATCTGGATCCCAGAAACGACATCTCTCTAGCATGGTTGGTTATTTTATTTTCTGAATTCAAAATCTAAACATAATCTACAGTACACTAATCTCATAGCTACAATATTCTTGTTTAATGGGAAAAACAAATAAGAATAGAGTTTGTACAAGAATCCTAGTTCATTTCCGCTTTTAATTTTTTTTTTGGAACTAAATAGGAACCATACAGTAACCAATTTTTGGTAAGATCAAGAATAAGAATGTACTCAAGAATATATTTAATCTAATATTATTGATCTAAAAAGATTGGGAAGCCTTTCTTCGATTTTATCCCTTTTCAGTAATTTCTATTTCCTATAAAGAGCTACGTGCAAAAGTCAAAAATGACGACGAAAACATGTCGGCCGTGTTTACGCCAAAAAGAGAGAACTATGCCAATCCTGAGTCCATCTCTCAACTGAAAAAAAGAGAAAGATCGATGTGGAGAAACCTAATTTCACCCCCACCCAGAAAAACAAAAACAGAAAGTGTTCTCAGCCAGCCATAACACTTCCTAGTTCCGTTGGACTCTTTTAATCAACAGAGTCTTTTGAGATGTACTTTGTGGTTGCGAAATCTCGAAACAGAACCTTTCTGACATATTTAACTTGAAAGCTAATCATGAACAAGGGACAAGGAACGGCTAGCAAGACTAACATTCTTGATAACATTCTTGATAACATTACTCATAGTTAGAATAACGGTATCATCATCATATCCATTAGCCATTAGCTATTGGACTTTATAGAATTGAATGGTATTTGAAAAGATGTTACTTGAGCATTTACTATTGTAGTTACTGGAATTGAGAAAGGAATTGAGAAAGGAATTGAGAAAGAAATTGAGAAAGGAATTGAGAAAGAAATTAAGAAAGGAATTGAGAAAGATATTAAGAAAGAAATTAAGAAAGGAATTAAGCAAGAAATTGAGAAAGAAATTAAGAAAGGAATTGAGAAAGATATTAAGAAAGAAATTAAGCAAGGAATTGAGAAAGGAATTGAGAAAGAAAGAAAGAAATTAAGAAAGAAATTGAAAAACAAATGAAATTCCAGAATGGAGAACTCGCCCCGAAGCGACCAGCTCTTGATCTCGATTTCCTTTTGAAAGTGAGAATTATAAAAGAAAAACAAAAAAAAGAATTTGTACTTTAGAAAGAACAACAACGTCAGCACGATCTCTTGCAGGTGAGTTTAGGCATTTGTTTGAGATTTTTTTCGATTAGAAAACAACAAAAAAGCTGATAGTAGACACTTTTTTTGGATTGAAATAATTTGAAGACTGAATCTAAACGAAATCATTTAAAAATCAAGTCTAAATCAAATGTTTTCAGATAAACTATTTGCTGGTTTACTGGTTTACTGGTTTACTGTTGCTGATAAAGCTGGTTTACTGTAAAAATAAAATAAAAAATGAGATTTGATAATAATTTGCTATTTTTTCGACAAGTTTTAGTGAAATTTTTGAATTTAAAAACAAAATTTGAAAGCCGTTTTTCTCTTGTTGAATCACTGACAAGAGAATTACTATATAATTGTTTTAAGAAGGTTTTAAAGTAAGCATTAGTAGAACTGTTGAATAGATACGCGGGCTGTTAAGCTAGCTTCAAAACTGACCCCTTTCTAGCAACTCGTTCAACTCCCGCACGTCAAAGAGGCCACCACGGCACTTCTTCAACTCAGCCAGCAGAACCTACAAGCCGGGTTGACTACAACGGTTCCACAAAATATCAATGTCAATGCTTGCTCCTCATCAGCGTCAACTCCATTCACTCCACAAACTCTCCTCTCACCGACTCTTCTTCAACCGATAAAATGCGAGAAAATCGATGTCGATGCTTCTGTTAAAGGTTGGTACTAGGAGAGCTTTAAAAAGCTTCAAATGGTTACCGCGTTTTCTTTCATTTTAGTCAAATGGTTACCCTAATAGTTGTCGTATAGCGAGTTTATGACGATTTTACGATTTCCAAAGTTTTCCAAAGTTTTCACAGAAACTCAACCCTCTAATCCCCCACAAGATCTCATCATCTGAAGTCTGAGTAATTTTAAGAATAATAATACGAATCTTTATACTGGCTGCGATATACTGTATTTTCTCTAATAGTAGTGCACCCCGTCGAGCCGAGTTGGTGACGATTTTACGATTTCCAAAGTTTTCACAGAAACTCAACACTCTAATCCCCCACAAGATCTCATCGTCAGCTGCATTTTCCGACCCCACATCGATAGGCTTTGATAAGCGGCTTACGAGATTTCGAGGAATTTAGGAAAAGCCTATGTTAGAGAAAATCCGGTAATCTTTTTTAACAAGAATCCACATAAAATCTAGTCATTTCTAGGCAAGCATTGTGAAATTGAAATCATTAGAGCATTAGTTCTGGTTCTGGAGTCTTGTTGGCAGTAAAATATTGATGACACAATGTTCGAAAGGCAATTTCTTGGTCTTGGTCTTGCTCAAAACAGAATGAGTCTTCTAGCCGGGCTGGGGGTTTTGTCTTTTTGGTGGTTTAGGTTAACTGAAGCTAGGATAAAAGACTATTTACAACTAGAAACAGATCAATGAATAAATCTCATTCTTTGATGAGATTTGTTCATTGATGAGAATCGAATTATTGACTAAGCTTTTGGTTAAGCTGTGAATTGGATTTTTTCCTTCTGGAGAATGAGATTTGTTTACGGTTGTTTGAAAAAGTTTTTCGTTGTTTGAAAAAGCTTTTGCAGAGCCGCTCTTTGATGTGGTTTCTCTAGCGATTGAGCCGACTTCTTCATCAAAAGATGACTTCAAAAAAAGGCCGGATTCCGAGGATAGCTCTGATGGTTGGTTTCACGCTTTTCTAGCTAAAGAATTCCTTCATAATCTTTTCTATTTTTGTGGGAAATCTTTGAGGAAAGAGGAAAAAGATTTCCATCATTTTTCATCATTTTTTTTGAGAAAAACTCGAACAGGGCTCAGTGTAGTGAAGAAATTTCTTTGTTTTTATGAGAAATTCTTTGTTTTTATGAGAAATCTCCTTGTTTTTATGAGAAATTTCTTTGATTTCATCACCTTTTTTAAAAGATTATAGTTTTAAGTAAATTTTAGAACCAAATTTTTTCATAAATTTTAAATTTTAAGCACTTTCACTTAAATGATTAGAACCAAATTTTCTCAAAAGCTTTTCAAATGAAAAATGAGTCAGAAAACTACAAAATCTCTTGGCAATCTATGATTATTAAATGTTTTTCTCCACAAATTTCCACTCATTTTCGTATTCGTGATGGGAAAAAGGCCAAAAAAAGCTCAAAAAAAGCTCAAAAAAGCCCAAGAAAAGGTTTGAAATCTCGAAAACGAACGTTCAATTACAAAATTTACAATGAAAGTTTACTTTTTCGTTTATTTGAAACAAATTAAAGCTAAAAAATTGTCATTAAATGAAATAAAATGAATAAAATAAAAAAATTGAATTAGATTTTTAAGTTAAATTTTAAAATTCGATTTAAAAATGTCTTATAGATGGTGTTTATAGATGAAACCATTTTCGTGGAGAAAAGGAGCCAAATTTGTGGGCAAAAAGGAACCAAATCTGTCTAGAAAAAGGAGCCAAATTTGTAGACAAAAAGGAGCCAAATCTGTCTAGAAAAAGGAACCAAATTTGTGGGCAAAAAGGAACCATTTTCGTGGAGAAAAGGAGCCAAATTTGTGGGCAAAAAGGAACCAAATCTGTCTAGAAAAAGGAACCAAATTTGTGAGCAAAAAGGAACCAAATCTGTCTAGAAAAAGGAACCAAATTTGTAGACAAAAGGGAGCCAAATCTGTCTAGAAAAAGGAACCAAATTTGTGGGCAAAAAGGAACCAAATCTGTCTAGAAAAAGGAACCAAATTTGTGAGCAAAAAGGAACCATTTTTGTGGAGAAAAAGAACCAAATTTGTAGAAAAAAGGAACCAAATCTGTCTAGAAAAAGGAGCCAAATTTGTGGGCAAAAAGGAACCATTTTTGTGGAGAAAAGGAGCCAAATTTGTGGGCAAAAAGGAACCAAATCTGTCTAGAAAAAGGAGCCAAATTTGTAGACAAAAAGGAGCCAAATCTGTCTAGAAAAAGGAACCAAATTTGTGAGCAAAAAGGAACCATTTTTGTGGAGAAAAAGAACCAAATTTGTAGAAAAAAAGGAACCAAATCTGTCTAGAAAAAGGAACCAATTTGTAGACAAAAGTGGATAAAATTGCTTTTTTTTCAAATCTACTTTACTCAACTGATTTAAAAAAGCCGACAAATGAAAAGAAAAGATTCTTTCAATGTTTTTTTAAACGTTTTAAAGGTTTTAAAGCTTTCGAATTTTAAGAAAACCCTTTTTTTATGTCATTAAAGAAAATTCACATCATTTTTCTATTCATCTCCATCATCACATCATCTCCGCACAAAAAGAACATTTCGATCAGTCAATTTTCCGTTTTTTCTATCTTTCTTTTGATATCGATTCATTTTCTGAGTTTTTTTTAGAAAAATCTCTCATTTTATTTCTTATCAATTAAGTTTTATTCAATTCTTAAAATAAACTCTTTAAAAATCAAGAAAAACATAAGGATTAGCTATTGAAAGCCGTCGTAGCCGACCGGATAGGATCTAAGAGAAATTCTAATCTAAAGAGAGAAATTAAGTTGATGCCAAACTCCTTTTTAGCTTTCTCTACCAAAAACTTCCCGATGGGACTTATAGGAGCAGGGAAAAAGGTGGAAATTGAGTATTTTAGATTTACAGTTTACCGTATTTTCTGTAACAGTAGTGCAGTCTGTAATAGTAGTGCAGTCTGTAATGGTAGTGCAGTCTGTAACAGTAGCTCAGTCTGTAATGGTAGTGCAGTCTGTAACAGTAGCTCAGTCTGTAACAGTAGTTCAGTCTGTAATAGTAGTGTATAATATAATTCTATAATATAATTCTATAATATAATTTTCCTTTCTTTTTCACACTAATCTTTCACCACAAAACTATTGGTTTTTCTTTGGGTTAAAAAATAGGCGAAACTATGAAAAGAATAAGAATTGATCTCTAAAAGAATGACAATATTAATCATTGATTCTTAGATTTATTTGGTGATCAAAAAAGATCAAAACTTTTTCAAAGCAAAGCTCGAATTTTCTTCCCGGAAACGTGTGGGTTGATTGTTTTTTATTGAAGAGTTTTGTTCCTTGATTCTTTTCAATTTTTTTTTCTTTATTATCAATCTCTCTCACTCTAGTGGATCGGTGAGCAAATTTGAGGTCAAATTTGGGGATATCTCGGAAAGCAATCTTTAAAATGAGCCACTTTGGCCGTTTTGATCTCACTGGTTTAGATAAGAGTAAATTTTTGAAGTTAATCTAAGAACCTGGCTACTGTACGCTGGCTATTGTACATAGCTACCGTATCTTTGCTTTCGTACTCTGGCTAGTAACCTGGCTACCGTCTCCTGGCTAGCATCCTGGCTACCGTACTCTGGCTACCGTACCTAGCTATTGTACCTCGACTACCGTACTCTGGCTAGCATTCTGGCTACCGTATCCTGGCTAGTAGCCTGGCTACTATACCTGGCTACCGTACCTAGCTACCGTACCTAGCCATTGTACCTTGACTATCGTACTCTGGCTAGTAACCTGGCTACCGCATCCTGGCTATTGTACCTAGCTATCGTACCTAGCTATTGTACCTCGACTACCGCACTCTGGCTAGCATTCTGGCTACCGTATCCTGGCTAGTAGCCTGGCTACCGCACCTAGCTATTGTACCCTGGCTAATACCCTGGCTAGTTACCGTAACTATTATTCTAAAGTCAAAGTCAGTACAACACTTTGTCTACTTTGTCTGATTTCCTAAAAGATGGAAAACTGCCGTATTTTAGCTAACTTTTTAAACCACCGCTACAAAAGCGTTGTTTTTAAAAGAAGATAGCTTCTCAGGACTACGGTAGCATTTCCTATCTTTTAAGAGATTGATAATACAATAATGTTTCAAGCAGTACTGCTTTAGAATTTTCACAAAGCATTTCATTTCAACGCAAATTCACGAGTTTTCCCCCCTAAACATCACCTTGTTCTCAAGCGATTTTTGTTCTCAAGCTTGTGCTCAAGCTTGTTCTCAAGATTGTTCTCAAGCTTGTTCTCAAGATTGTTCTCAAGCTTGTGCTCAAGCTTGTTCTCAAGCTTGTTCTCAAGCTTGTGCTCAAGCTTGTTCTCAAGCTTGTTCTCAAGATTGTTCTCAAGCTTGTGCTCAAGCTTGTTCTCAAGCTTGTTCTCAAGCTTGTGCTCAAGCTTGTTCTCAAGCTTGTTCTCAAGATTGTTCTCAAGCTTGTGCTCAAGCTTGTTCTCAAGCGAAAACAATACCCGCAATTCTTCCCCGGTGTGCAGACAACCAAGAAGCGGAAATTTTTGGTTTTATGCCCTTTTCGACGTCAATATTTCCATGGGAACTCATTTCGAGAGCCGATTTTCGTTTCTTTGAATTCACTCTTCTCACACCAAAAAAAACCCCTTTTCCCTTACAATCCAGGGACTTTGATTTAAATCTATTCTTGTAGTTTTTAATCGATTATGAAAGAAATGAGGAAAAACGCTAATCCGAAGCCTTGCCGACCCCAAAAACCTACCAGAATCTTGGCAATTTTTTGACAACTTTTGAGATGTACTTTTGTGCTTAAAAATGGAAACATACACATCATGAAACACAGAACGAAACCCAATAAGTCTAGCCAGAGCTTCTGGTTTTGGGCCGGTCAAATCTGCTCGAATCGAACATTATCGGCGTTAAAAACTTCATTGAAGTAGGAAAATCAGTGCACTAGAAAGGATATACATTTTCGAGTACATTTCAAGAGGCCATGATCGGTACAACAATCTAGCGAGGGAATGATCAGAAGTGACCGTGAGATTTTGTTGCCAAAATGTGATGCAAACACCTATCGAATATGGCGAGTACGATGGTGCTTTCAGATTTTGCTAAGGATTGCTTTCAGATTTTGCTTTCAGATTTTGCTAAGGATAGTTTTCAAGAAAAACGCCTTTGAAGTTTCGGCATCAACTAAAAGACACGCTTCTTTAAAAAGACTTCTTTCGGGAAAATGAAATGTCTTCTTGTGGTCTGCTGGTAGAGTTTCTAGTACCCGGTACCAATCTAGGGCCCCTGGTTCTAGGGCTGGTATCAATCTAGGGCCCCTGGTTCGCTCCCAGCCAGCGCCATTTCTTCGCTTTTTTTCCAACTTTGTATTTTTTATATTTTGAAGGGTTATAGAACTTTTACATATTTGTTTCGATAGGTGTTTGCATCAAATTTTGGTGCCGAAATCTCAGGTCACTTCTGACCATACTCTTGCAAGCTAATGGCCAAAATCTAAAGCAAGCTTTTCCTGCAGTTTCTGTTTTCTTGCAATCGATAAGTGTTCTATGGAGGGACACGAGAGCAATCTTTCTCTCTTTTCACTTTGCCCCTTGCCCACTTTTTTTTTTTTGATTTTTTGGGTTCAATCCCCTCGTGGTTCGATTCGGCACAAACAACGAGTGGGAAATGCACGTAGAACACCGCATTTTTTGAGCTCAAATTTCGTTTTTCCTTGTCAGCTGTAAATATTTAGTTAGTCAATAGTTGAGATTTATTTGATTGGGCTTTTGATTTGATATAATTCCTGGTACAGTCAAAGCATCGTACATTTACATTGTACATTTACATTGTACATTTACATTGTACGTTTACATCGTACATTTACATTGTACATTTACATTGTACATTTACATTGTACATTTACATTGTACATTTACATTGCACATTTACATTGTACATTTACATTGTACATTTACATTGTACATTTACATTGTACATTTACATTGTACATTTACATTGTACATTTACATTGTACATTTACATTGTACATGTTCTTAGCCTTACTCCTAAAGCTAATCAATCCAGAAGTGTACTGTTTAGATATCAAGATTTATTGAAAACATTTTGCTTTTCTCTTTTATACAAAAGATACCACTTTTTCCCCCAACTTGGCACACAAAAATCGAAAGATTTTTTTCGTAAACAGCAGATTATACTATCTTTAAGCATTTCCTAGTCAAAGCGGCTTTTTAAAAACGCAAAGAATTTTCCTTTGTTTCCATGTAAGTCGGTTGAAATTTTGCTTCAAAACTTGACTCTATTTCTCCAATGACTCATTTCCCTTTCTATTTGTAGAAGAATTTTTTGTTGCAGCAAAGATCTTTCTCTTTTTGTCCCTAAAATTCTTTCGGTTTTTGATCAACTGAGCGCTTTTTTCTCTTCTCATCTCCCGCCTCCCGCATTTTTTTTTTGCTTTGCTCATTTTCTCTCGATCTTTCCACGAACGCCCCCTCTTTTCCTCCTTTATTAGTTTTTTTGAACTTTGCCAATATTTCTTTTTTATTCTTTAGTTTCCTTCTTCTTCTGTATTCATTGATATTGACGTGATGGAGCTATTAAACATCATTCTAATTAAAGAGTTTTCCTCGTGAGTAATGCCTTTTTTTAAAACGCATACTTGGAAAAGAAATTATCGTACTTTTAGCAAAAATTATTGCAAAAAAATCACGATCGCCGCATTATATACGAGACTTTTATTGCAAAATTATTGCAAAAATTGAGGGGGTGGGACAAATGCGACCTTTTTTTTTTGCTGGAAAAGGCCTTAGGCAAGGCCGTAGAGCTTCAAAAATGTTTTCATGGAAGGGAATCGTATACGTAGATTGCGAATTTCGACAAAACAGACCTCGCTGACACGTCAAATTTGGGCTAAAAGGCAAAAACTACGCAACTTAACGCTTTTCCGCAGTTTCCCAAAAATTGATGCAAAAATCACGAGCACCGCATTATATACGAGACTTCTTAAAGATGCTCAGCTGTTTAAATGATTTGATGAGAAATTGCCTTCCAATGAAAACCCTCCAATTAGAATGATGTTCAATAGCTCGATTACGTCAATATAAATGAATAATGAAGAAGAAGGAAACTAAAGAATCGAAAGAATTTCAACCGATATTGCATTTACTGCATTTACTGCATTTACTCGTCATGTAAAGAGGATTACTCGTAGTTAATCGACGAAAAAAAAGGTCGATTAATCGAGTAAAAATTACAAATGCAAATTTTACTCGCTCGCAAGAAACAAACTCGATTTCTTATACACTACAGTTCTAGAAATCTTTAGCAATTGTACGCTAACTGTTAACGTTTTTAAATGAAATCAATGAGAGTCAAAAGGCTTTAGAATTAAGCTCTAGAATGAAGATGAATAACTTAAAGAGGCTTAAAGATGAATAACTATTCATCTTTAAAGATTAAGCTCTAGAAAAAAGTTATTTATTTAAAATCAAGCTCTGCTATAGAAATCTGCAAGCACTTCCGAGCATTGAATGCATGAAGAAAATCCCGCAAATCTTATCAGGCTTCCACCACGAGTGTGCCGCGTGTAATCGTAAAAATTTCTCATCAAAGTCGCTGACAATGCGATATTTTTGATTCCCATTTCAGCATTTTACTCAAAAATTTTGAACAATTTCTCTTAAAGCTTTTGGGTTTTTTGAACCTCTTGGGTTGCCGAACAAACGCCGATTCAGCCATTCGATTCAAGCTTTCTTTGTCCGCTTTTGTTTACGCTTTGAAAACTATACTAGAGAGAATCTATTTATATTTTTTTTTCTGTTCTTTTCGCTGAACTCAAATGATTGCATTGAAAAGATGAAAAGTTTGACAATAATAATAGATTTTTTTTTAAACAATTATGTTCTAAACGTATGTTCTAAACGACAACAGTTATCGTTATCAAAGCCGTAATTTCCGCCGTAAAATTTCGTCTAATTTCTCATCGAATCAGACCAAAAGTAAGCTGATTTGACTATAATAGCTTTTCAAAATAGATATCTTCGCTTTGACCTTGGGAATTACAAGAAATAAAATCTATTTTAATTACGGGTTTTGTAGGTTAAAGAATGGTGAAATTAGATGTTAAGATGATGTTAAGACGATGTTAAGACGATGTTAAGATGATGTTAAGATGATGTTAAGATGATGTTAAGATGTTAAAGAATGGTGAAATTAGATGTTATGTTAGATGTTTTCATTCAATCCAGAGTCAAACAATTTGGAAATGGCAAAATAGCGGCATAAAATGAATTGGCAATTATTGGCTCAAAAGGAATCATCCTCTTTCATTCATTTTCTTTTCATTCATTTTCTAAATGCTCACTTCACTTTTTAGCTCACTTATCAAGCGAGAAATTTGTCGAAAATTGCTAGCAAATTTGGGCAAAAGCATTTGCTCTAATAATTTGAGTATAGTAACGCGAAGAGCCCAACGATCTACTAGTTAATTACCCAGACTATTGTGATTTTCAGTGTTCAAACGTCGCCAATACCTTTTTCCCTCATCATTCCCTCAACCAGCAATACTCGAAGGGGTTTTTGTTCTCAAAAGAGCCATGTGCTTTGCTTGCCTTTTCTCTGTTTCCTTTCCCGTTCTCCGAGCACACTTCGTTTTTTTTTTGAGGGCATGGGCATCTCTCCATTCCATTCGATTCTATTTCTTTTTCTTTTTCTTTCTTTTTCTTTCTTTTTCTTTCTTTTCTTTCTTTTCTTTCTTTTTCTTTTCCCTTTCCTCTTCACACACTTCTCTCATTTCACCCGCAAATTCCCCTCAAAAAAAACCGATAGTTGACCTTTCAATTTACAATTTTAGCCTCTTTAGCCTAATTCTTTCGACTTTTGTGTCTTGATTTTAATAATTTGAGATCAATCCTTTGCCTTGTTAAGAGTACTTGTTCTGTACTGTACTTTGTCAAAATGGAAACATAACCTTTCTAGCGCACTTATAGCTGACAAAAACATGTAATTCATGATGTTTCCAACTTTTAAGCTTAGGCTCATTGCACTAAACAGAAGAAAAAGCTTGATCCATAGCTGTGTTAAATGAAAAGCTATCCTTTCCGGCGTACTCATAGAACAGTTTACTGTAATAATCTACTATAATATCTACAGTAAGAAAATTGTTGTACGTAATAAGCTAAACTCATTATCAGATCAAATTCAAAGCTTCAGCTTTGAGATTTTCTCTTACTAGATTTAGATTTGAGATTAAAATTTGACTACACGATCACATAAAGAAAACAAAGTCGGGTTTAACAACGCTAACAACAATTTCTCGACCTCAAGACGTCAAAAGTCTTATCCAATTAGTTTTCGAAGCACCGAATCACCAAAAATTCATCAAGTTCATTCACGGAATTCTTCTTTAGTTCATTCAATCGTCTCACCTCCTTTACTAGCTTTAGATTTGACATCAAAATTTGACTACACGATCTCATAATCGCAAAGATTTCCTTTTTCTCGTAATGAGGCTTTTCGTTAAAAGAGGCCAAAAAAAGGAGGGGAAAAAAGCCGCGGAAATGGAATTACTAAGTGAATGACTGTGGGAGAGTCATAAAGATCGAATAAAAGAGAAAAAATTGCAAAAAATTGATTTGAAAGGTAAGATTTAAGAAAAAAGAAGATGAAAAGCAGGTGAGAAGTGAATGAAATGAAGGAGAAGAAGAAGAAGAAGAATTCTGCTAATGAACTTGATGAATTTTTGATGATTGCACTTGGGCGGTGATTCGAAAACTAATTGGATCAGACTTTTGAGGTCGAGAAATTGTTGTTAGCGTTGTTAAACTCGACTTTCTTTTCTTTATTTGACTCTCCCACAGCCATTCACTTAGTAATTCCATTTCCGCGGCTTTTTTCCCCTCCTTTTTTGGCCTCTTTTAACGAAAAGCCTCATTACGAGAAAAAGGAACTCTTTGCCTAAAATTATTGCCTTTTTGTTGCTCGATCAAAGTGGCATTTTATCAGAAACATACAAATTGCAAGAAAGATCAAGCAATTTAGAGAGGTTCGCTTTTTTTTTACTTGAAAAAGTTGGATCATTACTGTTTTTAATTCGTAAACCCAATTCAATTGCTATTTCTGTATAGCTGTATAGCTTCAATAGCTATTTCTGTATTTGGAAAAATTTTCTCCCTAAACGATTTTATTGAGCTCTATTTTACACGCAAAAAAGCAGACCCATTTTTTAGAAAAGTCATGTGAAAATTTCTCAAAGTCTCATTGAAATATCGTTTATCTGATCTAAAACTTTTGCATCTAATTTTTGCATAACTTTTCAATCGAAAACCATTTCCAGAAGACACCCTGGACGCTCTGCTAGCCGAAAGTCTTGATGAGCCGGTGCTCTCGGCGATTCGCGCGAAGATTGCCGACAGTCAGCGCCAGATTCGACTCCGTCTTGATGAGGTGAGGAGTTGGACTGGAATGAAGTTACTGTAGTTTGTTACAGTACATCTAGGTTAGCATCAGAGGCTGTTCTTGGCTGTAAAGCTTACTGGTTACTATAAGCTATGGAATGAGTTTACTGTAGCTTACTGCTTTGAGTTTACCCTATGAAATGAAGCTAATTGTGAGCTAGTCAAGCAGTTGACTATGTGGTTACTGTAAGCTAGAAAATAAGCTTACTGTAGTCGCTATTAGTTAGCTATTTGGTTACTGTAGCTACTATTAGTTAGCTATGTCTTTACTTAAGCATTAGGCTTTACTAGTTGAACAGTACTTCATTTCATGTTTCATCGTACTCGTGTTCAACTAGTAAAGGTTAATGCTTTTCATAGTTCACCGTAAAGACATAGCTAACTAATAGTAGCTAATAGCTAACTAATAGCAACTACAGTAAGCTTATTTCCTAGCTTACAGTAACCACATAGTCAGCTGCTTGACTAGCTCACAACTAGCTTCATTTCATAGGATCAAGCAGTAAGCTACAGTAAACTCATTCCATAGCTTATAGTAACCAGTAAGCTTTACAGTTTCGCTTAAGGCTCTAGCCAAGAACAACCACTGATGCTAACCTAGATGTACTGTACTACAGTAAGCTGAAGTGCTGCTCAACTAGTTCTAGTACTAGTTCTATGAACAAAACCATTCCTTTCTAGGTAACTCAAGAACGAGACGTGCTACGAACCGAGAACCAGGCTCTTCGCCAGCAATATGTGAGCCTGTTCCAGTATGTGCAACACAATCAACCCCAAAAACAAGCCACACCGCAAATCCAAACAAATCATCAGCCTGGCTTTCAGCACATCAATTTGGCGCTGTTGAGTGGTGTAAAGGTAAAGATCAATCTTTTTGACAAAAAGTTATTTCAAAGTTCTTTTTTAAGCAACCCCAACTCAACCAAGGGCCACAAATCGGTGCAGTGAATCTCCAGAATAACACTATTTTGTTGCAAGCACTTTTACAACTTCAACAACAACAGCAACAACAGCAACAACAACAGCAACAACAACAGCAAAACCAATTGCAGGCTCAGGTTTGTCTTGAGAAATTTCTCTTTTCTTTTTATCTTTATCCAAACAAATATTTTTTTCTAGATCATTTCTCAAATCAACGCTTTGGCCTCAATGGATCCATCGATTCTGTGAGCTTGGGAATGAATCCATCAGCTTTTACGTCGGCTCTCAATAACAAAGCTGTTCAACTACCCACCGCCCAACAAATGGATCCTCTAGCGCTCGACTCTCATAGGCGTGCGCCAGAAACCGCAGCGTTTATCAGAGCCTCAACTACTTTTCGGCTTTGAAACTCACTAAAGTTCGCCTCGCTTCGCGTTTACTTGACCAAAGTACGCATTGGCTTTTTCAATGCTTATTTCAATTTCAAATTTCAAATTTCAATCTTTTCCTCATTTCTTTTCACTCCTTGCCATGTCCCAATGTTTTTAGAGGTTTTCTTCTTCACCCCATTTAGCTCAAATAGTCCAAATTCGATGCATTTTCCCTTGTTTCATTCGGTTTCCTTTTCCCCATGGTGCGAAGCCATTTTTTTTGTTATACTTCCACAAGATTCTACGGTTTCCCCCTGCAGCTATATTTTGATCGTTGTTTTGAAAAATTTTCGTGTACAAGGTTTTCCGATTGTAACTGGGCCTCTTTTTGAAGTTTTTGGCAGTGACATGACTCGAAATCTCGAGGTTCCGCTCTCGACTAGCTTTCAAGGTGCGCGCCTTACCACTGTGCCAAGCAGACATGGCCAAAAAGGACGGGTTGACCAAAAAGTGGTCCCACTGTTCATTACTTTCCCCGAAAAATTGTTACGTTTGTTTTGGCAGTGACGTGACTCGAACCCTCGAGATCCCGCTCTTGACTCGCTCGAGGTTGCGCCCCTTACCACTGCGCCAAACAGACAGGTTGGCCTCCCAAAAAAGGGTCCCAATGTTCATTACTTTCATGGAAGAAATGTTACGTCTGTTTTTGCCAGCAACGTGACTCGAACCCTCGAGCGAGTCAAGGCTCCGCTCTTGACTCGCTCGAGAGTTGCGCCCCTTACCACTGCGCCAAGACGACAAGCTAGTGGCTGCCGTAAAAGTCTGACAAAAAGAGGCCCCACTCCACTGTTCATTACTTTCCCAAGAAAATGATACCCTCACTCCAAAAAATAGAGAAACACATTGATACAAAGATTTTCTAATAAAATTTTTTTTTGTTTTCTGTATGGGTTCGTTTCTATAAAAGATAAATCAACTAGTCAATTGATAAAATTCATTTTTTTCCATTTTTTTTTTGACGAACCTGTATCGCCAACCATCGTGTACATATAAAATATTCAGGGTTTTAGTTTGGAAAGATAAAAATTAAAATTGGCTCTGAAAAGTGATACTTCTCGCTAGATTTTTACCCCCATATATTTACAAAATTACAAAATTATTTGATATTTTCCAAATTTCTATTGTTAATTCTTTGAATTTGAATTTGAATGAATTTGATTTTCTTTGAATTTGAATCAATTTGAATTTCTTTAAATTTGAATTTCTTTGAATTTGAATTTGAATGAATTTGAATTTGATTTTCTTTGAATTTGAATTTCTTTAAATTTGAATTTCTTTGAATTTGATTTTCTTTGAATTTGAATTTGAATGAATTTGAATTTGAATGAATTTGAATTTCTTTGAATACGGTGGATACTCTCATTCAGCTGCCGGTCTGCTCTCTTTGTTTAAAACACAAAAAAAAATTATTTTGTCTTTTCTTTTGGCTAATGTTTTTCTGTTTTTCTGTTTTTCTTTTTTTTTTCTTTTTTTCTTTTTTTGAGTCAAAGTTGTATGGTTAGTTATTTCTTATTTCTTTGATATTAAATGGAAAAACGGAATTCTTCCAGGTTTTTCCTTCTTTTCCACCGACTAAAGTGTATTTATCACTCTCTTTTTGGCGATAAAAGTTACCCTTTACAGTAAACAGAAAAATACAAATGAACAAAATGAACAAAATGAACAAAACGATACAATGATACAATGATAAAAACGAAAATTCTTCCAACAAAAAAACTACAAACAAAATTTCATCGATTTTTTTCCTCAACGCAATCAAGAGCTATTAGGTTGTCCGGAAATAAATGAGCGTTTTTAACTTGAATATTTAAAAATACCATAACTTG
>CAUEEP010000652.1:0-44622 GCA_958450365.1 Mesorhabditis belari | reverse complement strand
GGTTCAGATTCTGATTCGGATTCTGTTCGAATTCTGTCCTGATTGGTTCCAGTTTCTGTTTGAGATTCTGTTCCAATTCGGTCCTGATTGGTTCGGGTTCTGATTCAGATTCTGTTCCAGTTCAGTCCTGATTGGTTCAGATTCTGATTCGGATTCTGTTTCAATTCGGTCCTGATTGGTTCAGATTCTGTTATTCAGATTCTGTTCAATTCAGTCCTGATTGGTTCATTTGATTCTGTTCCAATTCGGTCACTGGTTGGTTCAGATTCTGATTCAGATTCTATTCCGGTTCAGTCTTTTTCTGATTGGTTCAGATTCTGATTCAGATTCTGTTCCAGTTCGAATTCCTGATTGGTTCAATTTCTGATTCAGATTCTGTTCCAATTCAGTCCTGATTGGTTCATCCTGATTCAGATTGCTGTTTCCAATTCAGTCCTGATTGGTTTCCGAATTCTGATTCAGATTCTGTTCCAATTCAGTCCTGATTGGTTTAGATTCTGATTCGGATTCTGTTCCAGGTCAGTCTGATTGGTTCCGAATTCTGTTTCAGAGTCTGTTCAATTCCAGTCCTGGTGGTTCAGATTCTGTTTCCAATTCAGTCCTGATTGGTTCCAGTTCCTGATTCGAAGATTCTATTTCAATTCAGTCCTGATTGGTTCAGATTCTCATTCAGATTCTGTTCCAATTCGGTCCTGATTGGTTCAGAGTTCTGATTCAGATTCTGTTCCAATTCAGTCCTGATTGGTTCAGATTTTGAGTTCAGATTCTGTTTCAGATTGGGTCCTGATTAGTTAAATTCAGATTAGTTACTGTTCCAATTGGGTCCTGATTGTTCCTTCGTTCGGAATTCTGATTCAGTTCATTATTCAGTCTGATTGGTTCAGATTCTGTTTTCAAGATTCTGTTCAATTCAGTCCTGATTGGTTCAGATTTTGTTTTGGTTCTGTTTCCAATTCAGTCCTGGTTGGTTCAGATTCTGATTCGGATTCTGTTTTGTTTTTTTTCCAATTCAGTCCTGATTAAGGTTTAAGATTCTGATTCAGATTCTGTTCCAATTCAGTCCTGATTAGTTCCGAGTCTGATTCAGTTCTGTTTCAATTCAGTCCTGATTGGTTCAGATTCTGATTCAGATTCTGTTCCGGGAATTCAGTCCTGATTGGTTCAGATTCTGATTCGGATTCTCAATTTCAATTCAGTCCTGATTGGTTCAGATTCTGATTCAGATTCTGTTTCAATTCAGTCCTGATTAAAGTTCAGATTCTGATTCGGATTCTGTTCCAATTCAGTCCCTGGTTGGGTTCAGATTTTTTTTTTTTTTTTTTTTGAGATTCTGTTATTCAGATTCTGTTCCAATTGAGTCTGGATTGGTTCAGTTTCTTATTCCGAATCTGTTACAATTCAGTCCTGATTGGTTCAGATTTGTTCTGTTCCAATTCAGTCCTGATTGGTTCAGATTCTGATTTGAATTCTGTTCCAATTCGATCCTGGTTGGTTTAGATTCTGATTCGGATTCTGTTCCAATTCGAGTCCTGGTTGGTTCAGATTCTGCTTCAATTCGGTTCCAATTGGTCCTGATTGGTTCAGATTCTGGTTGAGATTCTGTTCCAGATTCGAGTCCTGATTGGTTCAGTTTCTGATTCAGATTCTGTTCCAATTCAGTCCTAATTGGTTCAAATTCTGAGTCAGATTCTGTTCGAATTCAGTCCTGATTGGTTCAGATTCTGATTCGGATTCTGTTCCAATTCAGTCCTGATTGGTTCAGATTCTGTTTCAGATTCGGTTCCAATTCAGTCCTGGTTGTGTCAGATTCTGAATTGTCTGTTCCAATTTCGGTCCTGATTGGTTCCAGATTCTGAGTTCAGATTCTGTTCGAATTCAGTCCTGATTGGTTCGGATTCTGATTCAGATTCTGTTTCAATTCAGTCCTTGAATTGGTTCAGATTCTGAGTTCAGATTCTGTTTCAATTCGGTCCTGATTGGTTCAGATTCTGATTCGAATTCTGTTCCAATTCAGTCACAATTGGTTCAGATGCAGTCAGATTCTGTTCCAGGTTCAGTCCTGATTGGTTCAGATTGTGGTTCAGTTTCTGTTCCGGGTTCAGTCCTGATTGGTTCAGATTCTGAGTTAGATTCTGATTCCAAGTCAGTCCTGATTGGTTCCGATATTCTGGATGCTGTTGGTATTCTGTTCCAATTCATTACTGATTGGTTCAGATTCTCCTTCCAATTCAGTCCTGATTGGTTGAGTTTCAGTTTCAGATTCTGTTTCAGTTCGGTCCTGATTGGTTCAGATTCTGATTCAGATTCTGTTCCAATTCAGTCCTGATTGGTTCGGATTCTGTTCAGATTCTGTTTCAATTCAGTCCTGATTGGTTCGGATTCTGATTCGGATTCTGTTCCAATTCAGTCCTGATTGGTTCAGATTCTGGTTCAGATTCTGTTTTAATTCATTACTGATTGGTTCGGATTCTGATTCAGATTCTGTTCCAATTCAGTCCTGATTGGTTCAGATTCTGATTCAGATTCTGTTCCAATTCAGTCCTGATTGGTTCAGATTCTGATTCGGATTCTGTTCCAATTCAGTCCTGATTGGTTCAGATTCTGATTCAGATTCTGTTCCAATTCAGTCCTGATTGGTTCGGATTCTGTTCCAATTCAGTCCTGATTGGTTCAGATTCTGATTCAGATTCTGTTCCAATTGAGTCCTGATTGGTTCCAGATTCTGATTCCAGATTCTGTTTCAATTTAGTCCTGATTGGTTCAGATTCTGTTCCAATTCAGTCCTGATTGGTTCAGATTCTGATTCGATTCTGTTCAATTCAGTCTGATTGGTTCAGATTCTGATTCAGATTCTGTTCCAATTCAGTCCTGATTGGTTCAGATTCTGATTCAGATTCTGTTCCAATTCGGTCCAGATTGGTTCAGATTCTGATTCAGATTCTGTTCCAATTCAGTCCTGATTGGTTCAGATTCTGATTCGGATTCTGTTCCAATTCAGTCCTGAGTTGGTTCAGTTTCTGCAATTCAGATTCTGTTCCAATTCAGTCCTGATTGGTTCAGATTCTGATTCAGATTCTGTTCCAATTCAGTCCTGATTGGTTCAGATTCTGGTTCAGATTCTGTTCCAATTCAGTCCTGATTGGTTAAGATTCAGATTCAGATTCTGTTCCAATTCGGTCCTGATTGGTTCAGATTCTGATTCGAGATTCTGTTTCAATTCAGTCCTGATTGGTTCGATCTAATTCTGTTCCAATTCGGTCCTGATTGGTTCAGATTCTGATTCAGATTCTGTTCAATTCAGTGTGATTGGTTCAGATTTGATTCAGTTCTGTTCCAATTCGGTCCTGATTAGTTCAGATTCTGAGTTCAGATTCTGTTCCAATTCAGTCACAGATTGGTTCAGTTTCGATTCAGATTTGTTCAATTCAGTCCTGATTGGTTCAGGTGTGTTCGAATTCTGTTCCAATTGAGTCTTCGATTGGTTCAGATTCTGATTCAGATTCTGTTCCAATTCAGTCCTGATTGGTTCAGATTCTGATTCAGATTCTGTTCCAATTCAGTCCTGATTGGTTTGAGATTCTGTTCTAATTCAGTCTGATTGGTTCAGATTCAGATTCAGATTCTGTTCCAATTCAGTCCCGGTTGGTTCAGATTCTGATTTCAGATTCTGTTCCAATTCAGTCCTGATTGGTTCAGATTCTGATTCAGATTCTGTTCAATTCAGTGCTGATTGGTTCAGATTCTTGGTTCAGATTCTGTTCCAATTCGGTCCTGATTGGTTCAGATTCTGATTCAGATTCTGTTCCAATTCAGTCCTGATTGGTTCAGATTCTGATTCAGATTCTGTTCCAATTCAGTCCTGATTGGTTCAGATTCTGATTCAGATTCTGTTCCAATTCAGTCCTGATTGGTTCAGATTCTGATTCAGATTCTGTTCCAATTCGGTCTGATTGGTTCAGATTCCTGATTCAGATTCTGTTCCAATTCAGTCCTGATTGGTTCAGATTCTGATTCCAGATTCTGTTCCAATTCAGTCCTGATTGGTTCAGATTCTGATTCAGATTCTGTTCCAATTCAGTCCTGATTGGTTCAGATTCTGATTCAGATTCTGTTCCAATTCAGTCCTGATTGGTTCAGATTCTGGTTCGAGATTCTGTTCAAGTCCTGATTGGTTCAGATTCTGATTCAGATTCTGTTCCGAATTCGGTCCTGATTGGTTCCAGATTCTCGTTCCAATTCAGTCCTGATTGGTTCTGATTCTGATTCAGATTCTGTTCCAATTCGGTCCTGATTGGTTCAGATTCTGATTCGTTCTAATTCGGTCCGATTGGTTCAGATTCTGATTCAGATTCTGTTCCAATTCGGTCCTGATTGGTTAGATTCTGACAGATTCTGTTCGAATTCAGTCCCTGATTGGTTCAGATTCTGATTCAGATTCTGTTCAATTCAGTCCTGATTGTTTCAGATTCTGTTCTAATTCAGTCCTGATTGGTTCAGATTCTGATTCAGATTCTGTTCCAATTCGGTCCTGATTGGTTTGAGTTTCGGTCAGATTCTGTTCCAATTCAGTCCTGATTGGTTCAGATTCTGATTCAGATTCTGTTCCAATTCAGTCCTGATTGGTTCAGATTCTGATTCAGATCTGTTCCAATTCAGTCCTGATTGGTTCAGATTCTGATTCCGATTCTGTTCCAATTCAGTACAGATTGGTTCTGAATTCTGATTCAGATTCTGTTCCAATTCAGTCCTGATTGGTTCAGATTCTGATTCAGATTCTGTTCCAATTCAGTCCTGATTGGTTCAGATTCTGATTCAGATTCTGTTCCAATTCAGTCTGATTGGTTCAGATTCTGATTCAGATTCTGTTCCTTTCGGTCCTGATTGGTTCAGATTCTGATTCAGATTCTGTTCCAATTCAGTTTTGATTGGTTCAAATTCTGATTGAGATTCTGTTCCAATTCGGTCCTGATTGGTTCAGATTCCTGATTCAGATTCTGTTCCAATTCAGTCCTGATTGGTTCAGATTCTGATTCAGATTCTGTTCCAATTCAGTCAAGTTTGGTTCGGATTCTGTTCCAATTCAGTCCTGATTGGTTCAGATTCTGATTCAGATTCTGTTCAATTCAGTCTGATTGGTTAGATTATTCAGATTCTGTTCCAATTCAGTCCTAATTGGTTCAGATTCTGTTCAGATTCTGTTCCAATTCAGTCCTGATTGGTTCAGATTCTGATTCAGATTCTGTTCAATTCAGTCCTGATTGGTTCAGATTCTGATTCAGATTCTGTTCCAATTCAGTCCTGATTGGTTCAGATTCTGATTCAGATTCTGTTCCAATTCAGTCCTGATTGGTTCAGATTCTGATTCAGATTCTGTTCCAATTCAGTCCTGATTGGTTTCGATTCTGTTCAGATTCTGTTTCAATTCAGTCCTGATTGGTTCAGATTCTGATTCAGATTCTGTTTCAATTCAGTCCTGATTGGTTCAGATATTCTGTTCCAATTCAGTCCTGATTGGTTTCAGATTCTGATTCAGATTCTGTTCCAATTCAGTCCTGATTGGTTCAGATTCTGATTCAGATTCTGTTCCAATTCAGTCCTGATTGGTTCAGATTCTGATTCAGATTCGGTTCCAATTCAGTCCTGATTGGTTCAGATTCTGATTCAGATCTGTTCCAATTCGGTCCTGATTGGTTCGGATTCTGATTCAGATTCTGTTCCAATTCGGTCTGATTGGTTCGGATTCTGATTTCAGATTCTGTTCCAATTCGGTCCTGATTGGTTCAGATTCTGATTCAGATTCTGTTCAATTCAGTCCTGATTGGTTCAGATTCTGTTCAGATTCTGTTCGAATTCAGTCCTGATTGGTTCAGATTCTGATTCAGATTATGTTCCAATTCAGTCCTGATTGGTTCAGATTCTGATTCAGATTCTGTTCCAATTCAGTCCTGATTGGTTCAGATTCTGATTCAGATTCTGTTCCAATTCAGTCCTGATTGGTTCAGATTCTGATTCAGATTTTGTTCCAATTCAGTCCTGATTGGTTCAGATTCTGATTCCGATTCTGTTCCAATTCGGTCCTGATTGGTTCAGATTCTGATTCAGATTCTGTTCCAATTCAGTCCTGATTGGTTCAGATTCTGATTCAGATTCTGTTCCAATTCAGTCTGATTGGTTCGAGATTCTGTTCCAATTCAGTCGATTGGTTCAGATTCTGATTCAGATTCTGTTCCAATTAGTCCTGATTGGTTCAGATTCTGTTCCAATTCAGTCCTGATTGGTTCAGATTCTGATTCAGATTCTGTTCCAATTCAGTCCTGATTGGTTCAGATTCTGATTCAGATTCTGTTCCAATTCAGTCCTGATTGGTTTAGATTCAGATTCAGATTCTGTTCCAATTCAGTCCTGATTGGTTCAGATTCTGTTCAGATTCTGTTCCAATTCAGTCCTGATTGGGTTCAGATTCTGATTCAGATTCTGTTCCAATTCAGTCATGATTGGTTCGGATTCTGATTCA
Organism: Mesorhabditis belari; assembly: GCA_958450365.1. Taxonomy (NCBI): domain Eukaryota; kingdom Metazoa; phylum Nematoda; class Chromadorea; order Rhabditida; family Rhabditidae; genus Mesorhabditis; species Mesorhabditis belari. The sequence continues at coordinate 38,108 of CAUEEP010000652.1, read as the reverse complement.
GATTCTGTTCCAATTCAGTCTTGATTGGTTCAGATTCTGATTCAGATTCTGTTCCAATTCAGTCCTGATTGGTTCAGATTCTGATTCAGATTCTGTTCCAATTCAGTCCTGATTGGTTCAGATTCTGTTCCAATTCAGTCTGATTGGTTCAGATTCTGATTCAGATTCTGTTCCAATTCAGTCCTGATTGGTTCAGATTCGTGTTCCAATTCAGTCCTGATTGGTTCAGATTCTGATTCAGATTCTGTTCAATTCGGTCCTGATTGGTTCATTCAGATTCTGTTCCAATTCAGTCCTGATTGGTTCAGATTCTGATTCAGATTCTGTTTCCAATTCAGTCCTGATTGGTTCAGATTCTGTTCAGATTCTGTTCCAATTCGGTCCTGATTGGTTCAGATTCTGATTCAGATTCTGTTCCAATTCGGTCCTGATTGGTTCAGATTCTGATTCAGATTCTGTTCAATTCAGTCCTGATTGGTTCAGATTCAGATTAGATTCTGTTCCAATTCAGTCCTGATTGGTTCAGATTCTGATTCAGATTCTGTTCCAATTCAGTCCTGATTGGTTCAGATTCTGATTCAGATTCTGTTCCAATTCAGTCCTGATTGGTTCAGATTCTGATTCAGATTCTGTTCCAATTCAGTCCTGATTGTTTCAGATTCTGATTCAGATTCTGTTCCAATTCAGTCCTGATTGTTCAGATTCTGATTCAGATTCTGTTCCAATTCAGTCTGATTGGTTCAGATTCTGATTCAGATTCTGTTCCAATTCAGTCATGATTGGTTCAGATTCTGATTCAGATTCTGTTCAATTCAGTCTGATTGGTTCAGATTCTGATTCAGATTCTGTTCCAATTCAGTCCTGATTGGTTCAGATTCTGATTCAAATTCTGTTCCGATTCAGTCCTGATTGGTTCAGATTCTGATTCAGATTCTGTTCCAATTCAGTCCTGATTGGTTTGAGATTCAGTTCAGATTCTGTTCCAATTCAGTCCTGATTGGTTCAGATTCTGATTCAGATTCTATTCCAATTCAGTCCTGATTGGTTCAGTTCAGATTCGAGATTCTGTTCCAATTCAGTCCTGATTGGTTCAGATTCTGATTTAGAATTTGTTCCAATTCGGTCACCTGATTGGTTCAGATTCTGATTCAGATTCTGTTCCAATTCGGTCCTGATTGGTTCAGATTCTGATTCGGATTCTGTTCCAATTCAGTCCCGATTGGTTCAGATTCTGATTCAGATTCTGTTCCAATTCAGTCCTGATTGGTTCAGATTCTGATTCAGATTCTGTTCCAATTCAGTCCTGATTGGTTCAGATTCTGATTCAGATTCTGTTCCAATTCAGTCCTGATTGGTTCAGATTCTGATTCAGATTCTGTTCCAATTCAGTCCTGATTGGTTCAGATTCTGATTCAGATTCTGTTCCAATTCAGTCTGATTGGTTCAGATTCTGATTCAGATTCTGTTCCAATTCAGTCCTGATTGGTTCAGATTCTGTTCCAATTCGGTCCTGATTGGTTCGGATTCTGTTCCAATTCAGTCCTGATTGGTTCAGATTCGATTCAGATTCTGTTCCAATTCAGTCCTGATTGGTTCAGATTCTGATTCAGATTCTGTTCCAATTCAGTCCTGATTGGTTCAGATTCTGATTCAGATTCTGTTCCAATTCAGTCCTGATTGGTTCAGATTCTGATTCAGATTCTGTTCCAATTCAGTCCTGATTGGTTCAGATTCTGTTCCAATTCAGTCCTGATTGGTTCAGATTCTGATTCAGATTCTGTTCCAATTCAGTCCTGGTTGGTTCAGATTCGGATTCAGATTCTGTTCCAATTCAGTCCTGATTGGTTCAGATTCTGATTCAGATTCTGTTCCAATTCAGTCCTGATTGGTTCAGATTCTAGATTCTGTTCAATTCAGTCCTGATTGGTTCAGATTCTGATTCAGATTCTGTTCCAATTCAGTCCTGATTGGTTCAGATTCTGATTCAGATTCTGGTCCAATTCGGTCCTGATTGGTTCAGATTCTGATTCAGATTCTGTTCCAATTCAGTCCTGATTGGTTCAGATTCTGATTCGGATTCTGTTCCAATTCGGTCCTGATTGGTTCAGATTCTGATTCGAGATTCTGTTCCAATTCGGTCTGATTGGTTCAGATTCTGTTCAGATTCTGTTCCAATTCAGTCCTGATTGGTTCAGATTCTGATTCAGATTCTGTTCCGAATTCAGTCCTGATTGGTTCAGATTCTGATTCAGATTCCTGTTCCAATTCAGTCCTGATTGGTTCAGATTCTGATTCAGATTCTGTTCCAATTCAGTCCTGATTGGTTCAGATTCTGATTCAGATTCTGTTCCAATTCAGTCCTGATTGGTTCAGATTCTGATTCAGATTCTGTTCCAATTCAGTCCTGATTGGTTCAGATTCTGATTCAGATTCTGTTCCAATTCAGTCCTGATTGGTTCAGATTCTGATTCAGATTCTGTTCCAATTCGGTCTGATTGGTTCCGATTCTGATTCAGATTCTGTTCCAATTCAGTCCTGATTGGTTCAGATTCTGATTCGGATTCTGTTCCAATTCGGTCCTGATTGGTTCAGATTCTGATTCGGATTCTGTTCCAATTCGGTCCTGATTGGTTCAGATTCTGATTCAGATTCTGTTCCAATTGGGTCCTGATTGGTTCAGATTCTGATTCAGATTCTGTTCCAATTCAGTCCTGATTGGTTCAGATTCTGATTCAGATTCTGTTCCAATTCAGTCCTGATTGGTTCAGATTCTGGTTCAGATTCTGTTTCAATTCAGTCCTGATTGGTTCAGATTCTGATTCAGATTCTGTTCCAATTCGGTCCTGATTGGTTCAGATTCGGATTCAGATTCTGTTTCAATTCGGTCCTGATTGGTTCAGATTCTGATTCAGATTCTGTTCCAATTCAGTCCTGATTGGTTCAGATTCTGATTCAGATTCTGTTCCAATTCAGTCTGATTGGTTCAGATTCTGATTCAGATTCTGTTCCAATTCAGTCCTGATTGGTTCAGATTCTGATTCAGATTCTGTTCCAATTCAGTCCTGATTGGTTCAGATTCTGATTCAGTCTGTTCCAATTCAGTCCTGATTGGTTCAGAGTCTGATTCAGATTCTGTTCCAATTCAGTCTGATTGGTTCAGATTCTGATTCAGATTCTGTTCCAATTCAGTCTGATTGGTTCAGATTCTGATTCAGATTCTGTTCCCATTCAGTCCTGATTGGTTCAGATTCTGATACAGATTCTGTTCCAATTCAGTCTAGATTGGTTCAGATTCTGATTCAGATTCTGTTCCAATTCAGTCCTGATTGGTTCAGATTCTGATTCAGATTCTGTTCCAATTCAGTCCTGATTGGTTCAGATTCTGTTCCAATTCAGTCCTGATTGGTTCAGATTCTGATTCAGATTCTGTTCCAATTCAGTCCTGATTGGTTCAGATTCTGATTCAGATTCTGTTCCAATTCAGTCCTGATTGGTTCAGATTCTGATTCAGATTCTGTTCCAATTCAGTCCTGATTGGTTCAGATTCTGTTCCAATTCAGTCCTGATTGGTTCAGATTCTGTTCCAATTCAGTCCTGATTGGTTCAGATTCTGATTCAGATTCTGTTCCAATTCAGTCCTGATTGGTTCAGATTCCGATTCAGATTCTGTTCCAATTCAGTCCTGATTGGTTCAGATTCTGATTCAGATTCTGTTCCAATTCAGTCCTGATTGGTTCAGATTCTGGTTAGGATTCTGTTCCAATTCAGTCCTGATTGGTTTAGATTCTGATTCAGATTCTGTTCCAATTCAGTCCTGATTGGTTCAGATTCGATTCAGATTCTGTTCCAATTCAGTCCTGATTGGTTCAGATTCTGATTCAGATTCTGTTCCAATTCAGTCCTGATTGGTTCGATTCTGTTCAGTTCAGTTGATTGGTTCAGATTCTGTTCCAATTCAGTCCTGATTGGTTCAGATTCTGATTCAGATTCTGTTCCAATTCAGTCCTGATTGGTTCAGATTCTGTTTCGGATTCTGTTCCAATTCAGTCCTGATTGGTTCAGATTCTGTTCCAATTCAGTCCTGATTGGTTCAGATTCTGATTCAGATTCTGTTCCAATTCAGTCCTGATTGGTTCAGATTCTGATTCAGATTCTGTTCCAATTCAGTCCTGATTGGTTCAGATTCTGGTTCCAATTCAGTCCTGATTGGTTCAGATTCTGATTCAGGTTCTGTTCCAATTCAGTCCTGATTGGTTCAGATTCTGATTCAGATCTGTTCCAATTCAGTCCTGATTGGTTCAGATTCTGATTCAGATTCTGTTCCAATTCAGTCCTGATTGGTTCAGATTCTGATTCAGATTCTGTTCAATTCAGTCCTGATTGGTTCAGATTCTGATTCAGATTCTGTTCCAATTCAGTCCTGATTGGTTCAGATTCTGATTCAGTTCTGTTCAATTCAGTCCTGATTGGTTCAGATTCTGATTCAGATTCTGTTCCAATTCAGTCCTGATTGGTTCAGATTCTGATTCAGATTCTGTTCCAATTCAGTCCTGATTGGTTCAGATTCTGATTCAGATTCTGTTCCAATTCAGTCCTGATTGGTTCAGATTCTGATTCAGATTCTGTTCCAATTCAGTCCTGATTGGTTCAGATTCTGATTCAGATTCTGTTCCAATTCAGGTCCTGATTGGTTCAGATTCTGATTCAGATTCTGTTCAATTCAGTCCTGATTGGTTCAGATTCTGATTCAGATTCTGTTCCAATTCAGTCCTGATTGGTTCAGATTCTGATTCAGATTCTGTTCCAATTCAGTCCTGATTGGTTCAGATTCTGATTCAGATTCTGTTCAATTCAGTCCTGATTGGTTCAGATTCTGTTCCAATTCAGTCCTGATTGGTTCAGATTCTGATTCAGATTCTGTTCCAATTCAGTCCTGATTGGTTCCGATTCTGATTCAGATTCTGTTCCAATTCAGTCCTGATTGGTTCAGATTCTGATTGGTTCAGATTCTGTTCCAATTCAGTCCTGATTGGTTCAGATTCTGATTCAGATTCTGTTCCAATTCAGTCCTGATTGGTTCAGATTCTGTTCCAATTCAGTCCTGATTGGTTCAGATTCTGATTCAGATTCTGTTCCAATTCAGTCCTGATTGGTTCAGATTCTGATTCAGATTCTGTTCCAATTCAGTCCTGATTGGTTCAGATTCTGATTCAGATTCTGTTCCAATTCAGTCCTGATTGGTTCAGATTCTGATTCAGATTCTGTTCCAATTCAGTCCCGATTGGTTCAGATTCTGAGTTCAGATTCTGTTCCAATTCAGTCCTGATTGGTTCAGATTCTGTTCCAATTCAGTCCTGATTGGTTCAGATTCTGATTCGGATTCTGTTCCAATTCAGTCCTGATTGGTTCAGATTCTGATTCAGATTCTGTTCCAATTCAGTCCTGATTGGTTCAGATTCTGATTCAGATTCTGTTCCAATTCGGTCCTGATTGGTTCGGGATTCTGTTTCCAATTCAGTCCTGATTGGTTCAGATTCTGATTCAGATTCTGTTCCAATTCAGTCCTGATTGGTTCAGATTCAGATTCAGATTCTGTTCCAATTCAGTCCTGATTGGTTCAGATTCTGATTCAGATTCTGTTCCAATTCAGTCTGATTGGTTCAGATTCTGATTCAGATTCTGTTCCAATTCAGTCCTGATTGGTTCAGTTCGGTCAGATTCTGTTCCAATTCAGTCCTGATTGGTTCAGATTCTGATTCAGATTCTGTTCCAATTCAGTCCTGATTGGTTCAGATTCCGATTCAGATTCTGTTCCAATTCAGTCCTGATTGGTTCAGATTCTGATTCAGATTCTGTTCCAATTCAGTCCTGATTGGTTCAGATTCTGATTCAGATTCTGTTCCAATTCAGTCCTGATTGGTTCAGATTCTGTTCCAATTCGGTCCTGATTGGTTCAGATTCTGATTCAGATTCTGTTCCAATTCAGTCCTGATTGGTTCAGATTCGGATTCAGATTCTGTTCCAATTCAGTCCTGATTGGTTCAGATTCTGATTCAGATTCTGTTCCAATTCAGTCCTGATTGGTTCAGATTCTGTTCCAATTCAGTCCTGATTGGTTCAGATTCTGATTCAGATTCTGTTCCAATTCAGTCCTGATTGGTTCAGATTCTGATTCAGATTCTGTTCCAATTCAGTCCTGATTGGTTCAGATTCTGATTCAGATTCTGTTCCAATTCAGTCCTGATTGGTTCGGATTCTGATTCAGATTCTGTTCCAATTCAGTCCTGATTGGTTCAGATTCTGATTCAGATTCTGTTCCAATTCAGTCCTGATTGGTTCAGATTCTGATTCAGATTCTGTTCCAATTCAGTCCTGATTGGTTCAGATTCCGATTCAGATTCTGTTCCAATTCAGTCCTGATTGGTTCAGATTCTGATTCAGATTCTGTTCAATTCAGTCCTGATTGGTTCAGATTCTGATTCAGATTCTAACCCAATTCAGTCCTGATTGGTTCAGATTCTGTTCCAATTCAGTCCTGATTGGTTCAGATTCTGATTCAGATTCTGTTCCAATTCAGTCTGATTGGTTCAGATTCTGATTCAGATTCTGTTCCAATTCAGTCCTGATTGGTTCAGATTCTGATTCAGATTCTGTTCCAATTCAGTCCTGATTGGTTCAGATTCCGATTCAGATTCTGTTCCAATTCAGTCCTGATTGGTTCAGATTCTGATTCAGATTCTGTTCCAATTCAGTCCTGATTGGTTCAGATTCTGATTCAGATTCTGTTCCAATTCAGTCCTGATTGGTTCAGATTCTGATTCAGATTCTGTTCCAATTCAGTCCTGACTGGTTCTTCAGATTCTGTTCCAATTCAGTCCTGATTGGTTCAGATTCTGATTCAGATTCTGTTCCAATTCAGTCCTGATTGGTTCAGATTCTGTTCCAATTCAGTCCTGATTGGTTCAGATTCTGATTCAGATTCTGTTCCAATTCAGTCCTGATTGGTTCAGATTCTGATTCAGATTCTGTTCCAATTCAGTCCTGATTGGTTCAGATTCTGATTCAGATTCTGTTCCAATTCAGTCCTGATTGGTTCAGATTCTGTTCCAATTCAGTCCTGATTGGTTCAGATTCTGATTCAGATTCTGTTCCAATTCAGTCCTGATTGGTTCAGATTCTGGTTCAGATTCTGTTCCAATTCAGTCCTGATTGGTTCAGATTCTGATTCAGATTCTGTTCCAATTCAGTCCTGATTGGTTCAGATTCTGATTCGGATTCTGTTCCAATTCAGTCCTGATTGGTTCAGATTTGATTCAGATTCTGTTCCAATTCAGTCCTGATTGGTTCGGATTCTGATTCAGATTCTGTTCCAATTCAGTCCTGATTGGTTCAGATTCTGATTCAGATTCTGTTCCAATTCAGTCCTGATTGGTTCAGATTCTGTTCCAATTCAGTCCTGATTGGTTCAGATTCTGATTCAGATTCTGTTCCAATTCAGTCCTGATTGGTTCAGATTCGGATTCAGATTCTGTTCCAATTCAGTCCTGATTGGTTCAGATTCTGATTCAGATTCTGTTCCAATTCAGTCCTGATTGGTTCAGATTCTGATTCAGATTCTGTTCCAATTCAGTCCTGATTGGTCAGATTCTGATTCAGATTCTGTTCCAATTCAGTCCTGATTGGTTCAGATTCTGATTCAGATTCTGTTCCAATTCAGTCCTGATTGGTTCAGTTCAGATTCTGTTCCAATTCAGTCCTGATTGGTTCAGATTCGTTCAGATTCTGTTCCAATTCAGTCCTGATTGGTTCAGATTCTGATTCAGATTCTGTTCCAATTCAGTCCTGATTGGTTCAGATTCTGATTCAGATTCTGTTCCAATTCAGTCCTGATTGGTTCAGATTCTGATTCAGATTCTGTTCCAATTCAGTCCTGATTGGTTCCGATTCTGATTCGGGATTCTGTTCCAATTCAGTCCTGATTGGTTCAGATTCTGATTCAGATTCTGTTCCAATTCAGTCCTGATTGGTTCCAGATTCTGATTCCAGATTCTGTTCCAATTCAGTCCTGATTGGTTCAGATTCTGATTCAGATTCTGTTCCAATTCAGTCCTGATTGGTTCAGATTCGGATTCAGATTCTGTTCTAATTCAGTCCTGATTGGTTCAGATTCTGATTCAGATTCTGTTCCAATTCAGTCCTGATTGGTTCAGATTCTGATTCAGATTCTGTTCCAATTCAGTCCTGATTGGTTCAGATTCTGATTCAGATTCTGTTCCAATTCAGTCCTGATTGGTTCAGATTCTGATTCAGATTCTGTTCCAATTCAGTCCTGATTGGTTTCAGATTCTGATTCGGATTCTGTTCCAATTCAGTCCTGATTGGTTCAGATTCTGATTCAGATTCTGTTCCAATTCAGTCCTGATTGGTTCCAGATTCTGATTCAGATTCAGTTCCAATTCAGTCCTGATTGGTTCAGATTCTGATTCAGATTCTGTTCCAATTCAGTCCTGATTGGTTCAGATTCTGATTCAGATTCTGTTCCAATTCAGTCCTGATTGGTTCAGATTCTGATTCAGATTCTGTTCCCAATTCAGTCTGATTGGTTCAGATTCTGATTCAGATTCTGTTCCAATTCAGTCCTGATTGGTTCAGATTCTGATTCAGATTCTGTTCCAATTCGAGTCCTGATTGGTTCAGATTCTGATTCAGATTCTGTTCCAATTCAGTCGTGATTGGTTCAGATTCTGCAGATTCTGTTCCAATTCAGTCCTGATTGGTTCGATTCTGATTCTGATTCTGTTCCAATTCAGTCCTGATTGGTTCAGATTCTGATTCAGATTCTGTTCCAATTCAGTCCTGATTGGTTCAGATTCTGATTCAGATTCTGTTCCAATTCAGTCCTGATTGGTTCGGATTCTGATTCGGATTCTGTTCCAATTCAGTCTGATTGGTTCAGATTCTGTTCCAATTCAGTCCTGATTGGTTCAGATTCTGATTCAGATTCTGTTCAATTCAGTCCTGATTGGTTCAGATTCTGATTCAGATTCTGTTCCAATTCAGTCCTGATTGGTTCAGATTCTGATTCAGATTCTGTTCCAATTCAGTCCTGATTGGTTCAGATTCTGATTCAGATTCTGTTCCAATTCAGTCCTGATTGGTTCAGATTCTGATTCAGATTCTGTTCCAATTCAGTCCTGATTGGTTCAGATTCTGTCCATTCAGATTCTGTTCCAATTCAGTCCTGATTGGTTCAGATTCTGATTCTGACCCTGTTCCAATTCAGTCCTGATTGGTTCAGATTCTGATTCAGATTCTGTTCCAATTCAGTCCTGATTGGTTCAGATTCTGATTCAGATTCTGTTCCAATTCAGTCCTGATTGGTTCAGATTCTGATTCAGATTCTGTTCCAATTCAGTCCTGATTGGTTCAGATTCTGCATTCAGATTCTGTTCCAATTCAGTCCTATTGGTTCAGATTCTGATTCAGATTCTGTTCCAATTCAGTCCTGATTGGTTCCAGATTCTGATTCAGATTCTGTTCCAATTCAGTCCTGATTGGTTCAGATTCTGATTCAGATTCTGTTCCAATTCAGTCGTGATTGGTTCAGATTCTGATTCAGATTCTGTTCCAATTCAGTCCTGATTGGTTCAGATTCTGCAGTTCTGTTCCAATTCAGTCCTGATTGGTTCAGATTCTGAGTTCAGATTCTGTTCCAATTCAGTCCTGATTGGTTCAGATTCTGATTCAGATTCTGTTCCAATTCAGTCGGATTGGTTCAGATTCTGATTCGGATTCTGTTCCAATTCAGTCCTGATTGGTTCAGATTCTGATTCAGATTCTGTTCCAATTCAGTCGGATTGGTTCAGATTCTGATTCAGATTCTGTTCCAATTCAGTCGTGATTGGTTCAGATTCTGATTCAGATTCTGTTCCAATTCAGTCCTGATTGGTTCAGATTCTGATTCAGATTCGTTCCAATTCAGTCCTGATTGGTTCAGATTCTGATTCAGATTCTGTTCCAATTCAGTCCTGATTGGTTCAGATTCTGATTCCAGATTCTGTTCCAATTCAGTCCTGATTGGTTCAGATTCTGATTCAGATTCTGTTCCAATTCAGTCCTGATTGGTTCAGATTCTGATTCAGATTCTGTTCCAATTCAGTCCTGATTGGTTCAGATTCTGATTCAGATTCTGTTCCAATTCAGTCCTGATTGGTTCAGATTCTGATTCAGATTCTGTTCCAATTCAGTCCTGATTGGTTCAGATTCTGATTCAGATTCTGTTCCAATTCAGTCCTGATTGGTTCAGATTCTGATTCAGATTCTGTTCCAATTCAGTCCTGATTGGTTCGGATTCTGATTCAGATTCTGTTCCAATTCAGTCCTGATTGGTTCAGATTCTGATTCAGATTCTGTTCCAATTCAGTCCCCTGATTGGTTCAGATTCTGATTCAGATTCTGTTCCAATTCAGTCCTGATTGGTTCAGATTCTGATTCAGATTCTGTTCCAATTCAGTCCCTGATTGGTTCAGATTCTGATTCAGATTCTGTTCCAATTCAGTCCCTGATTGGTTCAGATTCTGATTCAGATTCTGTTCCAATTCAGTCCTGATTGGTTCAGATTCTGATTCAGATTCTGTTCCAATTCAGTCCTGATTGAGTTCAGATTCTGATTCGGATTCTGTTCCAATTCAGTCCTGATTGGTTCGGATTCTGATTCAGATTCTGTTCCAATTCAGTCCCTGATTGGTTCAGATTCTGTTCCAATTCAGTCCTGATTGGTTCAGATTCTGATTCAGATTCTGTTCCAATTCAGTCCTGATTGGTTCAGATTCTGATTCAGATTCTGTTCCAATTCAGTCCTGATTGGTTCAGATTCTGATTCAGATTCTGTTCCAATTCAGTCCTGATTGGTTCAGATTCTGATTCAGATTCTGTTCCAATTCAGTCCTGATTGGTTCAGATTCTGATTCAGATTCTGTTCCAATTCAGTCCTGATTGGTTCAGATTCTGATTCAGATTCTGTTCCAATTCAGTCCTGATTGGTTCAGATTCTGATTCAGATTCTGTTCCAATTCAGTCTGATTGGTTCAGATTCTGATTCAGATTCCTGTTCCAATTCAGTCCGATTGGTTCAGATTCTGATTCAGATTCTGTTCCAATTCAGTCCTGATTGGTTCAGATTCTGTTCCAATTCAGTCCTGATTGGTTCAGATTCTGATTCAGATTCTGTTCCAATTCGGTCCTGATTGGTTCAGATTCTGATTCAGATTCTGTTCCAATTCAGTCCTGATTGGTTCAGATTCTGATTCAGATTCTGTTCCAATTCAGTCCTGATTGGTTCAGATTCTGATTCAGATTCTGTTCCAATTCAGTCCTGATTGGTTCAGATTCTGATTCAGATTCTGTTCCAATTCAGTCCTGATTGGTTCAGATTCTGATTCAGATTCTGTTCCAATTCAGTCCTGATTGGTTCAGATTCTGATTCAGATTCTGTTCCAATTCAGTCCTGATTGGTTCAGATTCTGATTCAGATTCTGTTCCAATTCAGTCCTGATTGGTTCAGATTCTGATTCAGATTCTGTTCCAATTCAGTCCTGATTGGTTCAGATTCTGATTCGGATTCTGTTCCAATTCAGTCCTGATTGGTTCAGATTCTGATTCAGATTCTGTTCCAATTCAGTCCTGATTGGTTCAGATTCTGATTCAGATTCTGTTCCAATTCAGTCCTGATTGGTTCAGATTCTGATTCAGATTCTGTTCCAATTCAGTCCTGATTGGTTCAGATTCTGATTCAGATTCTGTTCCAATTCAGTCCTGATTGGTTCAGATTCTGATTCAGATTCTGTTCCAATTCAGTCCTGATTGGTTCAGATTCTGATTCAGATTCTGTTCCAATTCAGTCCTGATTGGTTCAGATTCTGATTCAGATTCTGTTCCAATTCAGTCCTGATTGGTTCAGATTCTGATTCAGATTCTGTTCCAATTCAGTCCTGATTGGTTCAGATTCTGATTCAGATTCTGTTCCAATTCAGTCTGATTGGTTCAGATTCTGATTCAGATTCTGTTCCAATTCAGTCCTGATTGGTTCAGATCGTTCCTGTTCCAATTCAGTCCTGATTGGTTCAGATTCTGATTCAGATTCTGTTCCAATTCAGTCCTGATTGGTTCAGATTCTGATTCAGATTCTGTTCAATTCAGTCTGATTGGTTCAGATTCTGTTCAGATTCTGTTCCAATTCAGTCCTGATTGGTTCAGATTCTGATTCAGATTCTGTTCCAATTCAGTCCTGATTGGTTCAGATTCTGATTCAGATTCTGTTCCAATTCAGTCCTGATTGGTTCAGATTCTGATTCAGATTCTGTTCCAATTCAGTCCTGATTGGTTCAGATTCTGATTCAGATTCTGTTCCAATTCAGTCCTGATTGGTTCAGATTCTGATTCAGATTCTGTTCCAATTCAGTCCTGATTGGTTCAGATTCTGATTCAGATTCTGTTCCAATTCAGTCCTGATTGGTTCAGATTCTGATTCAGATTCTGTTCCAATTCAGTCCTGATTGGTTCAGATTCTGATTCAGATTCTGTTCCAATTCAGTCCTGATTGGTTCTGATTCTGATTCAGATTCTGTTCCAATTCAGTCCTGATTGGTTCAGATTCTGATTCAGATTCTGTTCCAATTCAGTCCTGATTGGTTCAGATTCTGATTCAGATTCTGTTCCAATTCAGTCCTGATTGGTTCAGATTCTGATTCAGATTCTGTTCCAATTCAGTCCTGATTGGTTCAGATTCTGATTCAGATTCTGTTCCAATTCAGTCCTGATTGGTTCAGATTCTGATTCGGATTCTGTTCCAATTCAGTCCTGATTGGTTCAGATTCTGATTCAGATTCTGTTCCAATTCAGTCCTGATTGGTTCAGATTCTGATTCAGATTCTGTTCCAATTCAGTCCTGATTGGTTCAGATTCTGATTCAGATTCTGTTCCAATTCAGTCGGATTGGTTCAGATTCTGATTCAGATTCTGTTCCAATTCAGTCCTGATTGGTTCAGATTCTGTTCCAATTCAGTCCTGATTGGTTCAGATTCTGATTCAGATTCTGCTCCAATTCAGTCCTGATTGGTTCAGATTCTGATTCAGATTCTGTTCCAATTCAGTCCTGATTGGTTCAGATTCTGATTCAGATTCTGTTCCAATTCAGTCCTGATTGGTTCAGATTCTGATTCAGATTCTGTTCCATCTCAGTCCTGATTGGTTCAGATTCTGTTCCAATTCAGTCCTGATTGGTTCAGATTCTGATTCAGATTCTGTTCCAATCCAGTCCTGATTGGTTCAGATTCTGATTCAGATTCTGTTCCAATTCAGTCCTGATTGGTTCAGATTCTGATTCAGATTCTGTTCCAATTCAGTCCTGATTGGTTCAGATTCAGATTCAGATTCTGTTCCAATTCAGTCCCTGATTGGCTCAGATTCTGATTCAGATTCTGTTCCTATTCAGTCCTGATTGGTTCAGATTCTGATTCAGATTCTGTTCCAATTCAGTCCTGATTGGTTCAGATTCTGATTCAGATTCTGTTCCAATTCAGTCTTGATTAGTTCAGATTCTGATTCCAGATTCTGTTCCAATTCAGTCCTGATTGGTTCAGATTCTGATTCAGATTCTGTTCCAATTCAGTCCCTGATTGGCTCAGATTCTGATTCAGATTCTGTTCCAATTCAGTCCTGATTGGTTCAGATTCTGATTCAGATTCTGTTCCAATTCAGTCCCTGATTGGTTCAGATTCTGATTCAGATTCTGTTCCAATTCAGTCTTGATTGGTTCAGATTCTGATTCAGATTCTGTTCCAATTCAGTCCTGATTGGTTCAGATTCTGATTCAGATTCTGTTCCAATTCAGTCCTGATTGGTTCAGATTCTGATTCAGATTCTGTTCCAATTCAGTCCTGATTGGTTCAGATTTTGATTCAGATTCTGTTCCAATTCCAGTCCTGATTGGTTCAGATTCTGATTCAGATTCTGTTCCAATTCAGTCCTGATTGGTTCGGATTCTGATTCAGATTCTGTTCCAATTCAGTCCTGATTGGTTCAGATTCTGATTCAGATTCTGTTCCAATTCAGTCCTGATTGGTTCAGATTCTGATTCAGATTCTGTTCCAATTCAGTCCTGATTGGTTCAGATTCTGTTCCAATTCAGTCCTGATTGGTTCAGATTCTGATTCAGATTCTGTTCCAATTCAGTCCTGATTGGTTCAGATTCTGTTCCAATTCAGTCCTGATTGGTTCAGATTCTGATTCAGATTCTGCTCCAATTCAGTCCTGATTGGTTCAGATTCTGATTCAGATTCTGTTCCAATTCAGTCCCTGATTGGTTCAGATTCTGATTCAGATTCTGTTCCAATTCAGTCCTGATTGGTTCAGATTCTGATTCAGATTCTGTTCCAATTCAGTCCTGATTGGTTCAGATTCTGATTCAGATTCTGCTCCAATTCAGTCCTGATTGGTTCAGATTCAGATTCAGATTCTGTTCCAATTCAGTCCTGATTGGTTCAGATTCTGTTCCAATTCAGTCCCTGATTGGTTCAGATTCTGATTCAGATTCTGCTCCAATTCAGTCCTGATTGGTTCAGATTCTGATTCAGATTCTGTTCCAATTCAGTCCCTGATTGGCTCAGATTCTGTTCCGATTCAGTCCTGATTGGTTCAGATTCTGATTCAGATTCTGTTCCAATTCAGTCCTGATTGGTTCAGATTCTGATTCAGATTCTGTTCCAATTCAGTCCTGATTGGTTCAGATTCTGATTCAGATTCTGTTCCAATTCAGTCCTGATTGGTTCAGATTCTGTTCCAATTCAGTCCTGGTTGGTTCAGATTCTGATTCAGATTCTGTTCCAATTCAGTCCTGATTGGTTCAGATTCTGATTCAGATTCTGTTCCAATTCAGTCCTGATTGGTTCAGATTCTGTTCCAATTCAGTCCTGATTGGTTCAGATTCTGATTCAGATTCTGTTCCAATTCAGTCCTGATTGGTTCAGATTCTGATTCAGATTCTGTTCCAATTCAGTCCTGATTGGTTCAGATTCTGTTCCAATTCAGTCCTGATTGGTTCAGATTCTGATTCAGATTCTGTTCCAATTCAGTCCCTGATTGGTTCAGATTCTGATTCAGATTCTGTTCCAATTCAGTCCCTGATTGGTTCAGATTCTGATTCAGATTTTTGAAAAATATGTGATGTCGTAATGAAATTGGTCGATACACTTCTTGTCAATCTTTTTTGTCAATTCAAATATTTGTATTCTACACTTTCCAGTGTAGAATCTCATCAACATTGTCTATTTTTAGGATAGTGTTTTTTACGGATTAGATTCCACCTATATTGTACTAAACCAATATTAAAAGCAAATATTTAATTTTTTTGCTTTTTAAGAAAACATGAAATTCTTCTCATTTTTGCCTTTATGCTTTCCTTATTTCCGGTCATTTTGGCTTTGTTGCCATGGTGGTGTTATCTTCCTTGGAATGTTGACGGATGGAACGATTGCCAAAACCCAGTGCCAGCTAACGAGGTTTGTCTTTATGTTAGATGCATACCTGAATAGCATTAACAATAACAACATTAGTAAAATTAATAGCATTCATAATATTCATAATAATTAACAAGATTAACGACACTAAACATTACAACATTGATAATAATATTACTAGCAATAATCACATTAATAACACAAATAGCTTTATCATATTAATAACATTCATAGCATTCATAAGACCAAATAAATTAATAAAATTGATTAATAAATTAACTAAAATTAATTTAGCGATGTGAGCCGGCCTGTACTTCTGATTTCAAGTGTTGTAAAGGGTTTTATTGCAACTGGTTTTTGGTTTGTGCTCCAAAATACCGAGATCCCCTTGGGCCATAGGGATTGTTGATGCAGCCGGAGATATTGAATAAATAAATTTTTAGCTTCAGCCTTCACTTTAAACCTTCAAATGAAAACCTTGCGACTTTAAACGGCGTATCAACTGCTTCATTAACTTACTATACTATGAGAGTCTGATCTTAATTAAAACAAACCACAGCTGTTTAATTAAATTTTTGAATTTAGCCATGTTAGGACAAAATTTTTGGATTTTTATTATATTTAACTGCGTTTGTTAACGTAGCTAATGTGTGCCTAAAGAATGATCGATGGCTACTTACTATACTATGAGAGTCTGATATGTTTAGTTTCTTTTCAGAAAATTGAGCATACATTCACCTGAAAACACTCAAGTTAAATCATCTACTATATGTTTTAAGAGATTTAATAAACAATCAGTCAAATTTTTTTCAAATATATTTCTGTGAATTGAAAATTTAATCAAATTTGGGTTTTTGGAACTAAACGAAAATAGGAGGGATGCTCGTCAGGGATCCTTCGATCATTTTTGGAGAGCACGTCTATCAGATCTGAATTCGAAAATGAGAGGATTTTGATCAACAAGTTTTCCAATTCAAATGCAATGGAGCTCAATGTCGAACGTCTTTTTCTCACTTTTCTTTCGTTAAGAGGATTCGATCGTGCGGCGAATTGTTGTTTCTGATCGATCATCAATTCAACGGGAAATATACACTTCTGAACAATTTGAAGTCGGTGAATCGGTTGGTATTGCATGAGAATTCAAAAGAAGCCCTCGGGGATTCTTCTCAAATTTCCACGCATCATTTTGTTTAGGACACCCGTAGTTTCCGTGTTCTCGGATCGATTCGAGGACTCAGGTTGTTTGACTGACATTTTGGGACACACTGGTGACAGCGAAGCGGCTGCATTATCGAATGTTCTGGGATTGGAGAGCAAAATGTGAAAGTGCTTTTCTGAGGTTATTCTTGTTAAAGTGCTCGTTACTAGACTTGGAGCATTGGAGGTTGGAGGTAAATGATAAAACAATCCCCTTTTAACGTTTTTCCTTTCAGATGGCGATACTCCATACGGTCCACGATGGATTCTCAACGATGAGCAGAATGCTGCGGGTCCAACTCTACACGAAATAAACAAACGAATGAATGAGCTAAAGCAATAGATACTTTACGTTCAATTTTTATTTGGTTTCTTTTGGGGTATAGATTCCGTTTTGAGTCAAATTTCGTTTAAATTTAGCAAGTTTTTGTGAAATTTTATACAGATTCAGCTTTCAATTGATTAGCCTAAAGCTTTGCCAGATTTTTCAAAACGAAATCTTTCCATCTCTACATTTTACGGGTTTTTAAGGATACCAGGTCCATTTTTGTAGTTTTTTTATTTTTGGAAGAAATCTATGATTCTTACTATTTGTTTGCTTTTGTTTTGCTAAAATTTTCTTGTTTGTGGTAATTTGTCTTTAAACTAGTGTTAATTTTTGTTACTTTGAGCTATTTTGGCAATAAAGTGAAGAATTTTATTTGAGATTTGATGCTTTTAGTGACATGAAGGGCTAGGTGGATTTCCTGATTCTTGTGTGAAGTTCTGAAATTACTTGCGTTCTGAGATTACTTGCGCCTTTTCATTTCAGACAGACAACAGTAGCTAGAATTTAAATGATTTGCGGAAACGATGAAAACAACTCGACGATAGTGATTCTATTTTGATAGGATTTTAAGGTAAAGTTCATCTTTTTGACTGTTTAGTTTTCCAAACTGTCTTTATGACTGACCAAGCTGACTGTCTTTCTACCAGCCGAAAAATCTGCCTAACAACGGGTTTTTCTGGCTGGGTGTTTTGGGGCTGACGTATAGTTTGATCTCTCAAGTGAAAGGGCCTCCTCCCTTCCACTACAAGTACAAAAACTTGTAACAACAGAACGGAAATCTGAAAGTTTTTGTCATCGAATGGGTTCAGCGAAAAACGGCTTTTACATGCTTCGATTTGCCGATTTCTTCAACCTTGAATCCCCCGGATAATTCGGCCTCAGTGCGTTAGCTTTTTCGCCTTTTTCATCTCAATGGAGTGATCACTTTTTAACGATTCTGTTACACGTTAAATCATTATGTTTTCGAGGACTTTACGGATAATGGTGTTAGCAATTAGCTCAGCTAAACTTGGTCATTCTCATTACATTCCAGATAATCCTTTTCAATCCCATTGACCTTCAAAGTACCCGTTATTGTTGTAGAATTGATTGTTTGTTGTCACGTTTCATTGTTTTCTTGTTTCCTTGGTTATTCTTGCATTTGTTACAAATAAAGTTTGGAATTTTATTGAGAAAGATGGAATTTTGTCGTGAATTCGCGGGACTTCTATACTTTTAGCTAGTTAAGAGCGGTTAAATGTGAAATTCTTGGAAACGTTTATCGATATCGAGAAATTTTTCTCATTAGAAATGATGAGTTTCGTGCAAGCGCTAGTTTTGAAATTGTTTTATTATCAAAATTTCACGAAAAGTCTAATCTTTTATATTTCAGGTATAAAATGGCAGATTGTCAATTGGCGATGGCGATGACAAATTGAAAAGGGAAATGAGGATCGAAATGGAGAAGAAAATGGAACGATTGATGGATCAACTCCGCCATTTCCGATGAAGAAGTTGAATCAAGATGAGAATGGATCCGGTGAAGATGCGTTTCTTTCGTTCTCGATGCTGAATCTCAAGACGTTCCCAATGGAGAAATTGTGCTACGATCTAAGAGTTGGAGTTCTGGAACTCCAACTGAAAGGAGGTTCCAGAAAAAAAGGACGCAAAGGAATTGTTTTGTTTTGTTTTTTGTTGAATAGTTTTGGATTACAATTGCACCAAGAAATTTCCTGAGTCACCACGATTTTACTTGGATTTCGATCCCCACCATCCTTTGAATGCATCACTTCGTGTTGCGGATTGAAGCTTTGGTCTTCTCATGATTCGTCAATCATCGAAGTCAAGCATGAAGCATTCCTGAAAAAATTGAATGTCAAATTTTTCTAGAGAACGATGTCGAGAAATCCTTTTCATATTTGGGTAGAAGTTTTACATTCGGAAGTTTCATAAGGAGAAATTCCGAATCCAAGAGGAGTCCAAGAGGAGTCAGGGACGGCCACAGCGTTCACCATGGAAGCAGAGCCTAAAAACTTTGATGTGTTTTTGATTTTTTGAGGCCATCTTTGGGCCATCTTTTTAAAAAGTCAAAAACTTTAAGCAGTATGATGACGAGAATTGAGATACCTGAATGAAAACTCGATTTTTTTTTTTTGAAAACTCGATTTCATTTCTAACCGGAGGCTACTCTGAGAAGATTCATTTATTTAAACTTAAACCCACTGAAGACGAGGAGAACCGCGAAGAGCAAAAGCAAGGCAAAAGGAGAGAAGAGGCATGGTTTGGGTTTGAAGCTGGGAACTGATAGAGATCTTTGTATTTAAACGAAAGCTCGATTTGATAAGCGTCTCGACCCTCGAGAGCTGAAAACCCAAATTTAGCGGTGGACAAAAACGTCAGCTGGAGAGGTCTTGTCTAAGCTAAAAAGAGACTTTATCAGCAAAAAGATAAGGCATTCTTAGTTTCGAGTTTTTTGGACTGTTTTGTAACCCCTCTGAATATAGTTCTTTTGCCCTCTCAAAATAGTTCTTGTATTCTCTAAATATCGTTATTCTTAATATAGTTCCTTTTCTTTCGGAATATAGTTGCTTTCCCTCGCTGAATCTAAGTTGAATATGACCTCTCAACAAAATCGAAGATCACATCTTCTGTTTTCTAAATCAACGCTTTTTACCCAAAATTCACCGAAAACTACCCAAAACACAATTTTATTTTATTATCTTTAAAACATTTTGATTTGGATAGGTTTTATAGCCAATAGCCTTATTTATTTTCTTCTTCGAGTGTTTTCAATTATGAATTGAAAGAAAGCCTCATCAATTTCTTCAATGAAGTTTTTTGGATGGCACCAGGGATCGTTCCGGCGAAAAAGAAAGAAAGTCTGGGCGTTCTGATTTGACCGATATTATAGTTTAAAACAAGCTGTAAACTATGGCGCTTCGACTATTTCCACTAAATTATTGGATCATTTAAAAGTTAAATGACCGAATTGCTGATTGGTTTGAAAAGTGGTTTGGGGAAGTTTTGGGACTTTGATACCTTTTGACAATTTACGTGAACGTCAAGTTTGACAAGTCAAACTTTATCTCTTTCGAGTTTGAGAAACTTAGTGTGTGATTACTCGTTAACGAGGATTTACTACATAAGAATTTACCACAAACACACTGTATCCAACACACAAACACACGATTTTAAACTCGAGGGCTTGTTGAGCTTACGTATGATTAGATTTTGTGTATTCGTTCCCATTATTCGTGCTCGTGGAGCTAAACCCTTGAAACGAGTTGGCATTAGAACCATTGAGTTTGCCGTCTTGCCATCAACATAAACCAAGCAAATTCCTGCTTGTCGATGGGTCCTTTCTAAACAAGAATGCACAATTGTTTAAATACAAAAAACTGGGGTTAGATGGATAGATAGATATGGATAAATGCAAGTTTTATTCTAAACAATTACAATTACACTTTAGATATTCTTTAGATAGATAAATATTCTCGGATACAAGGACACTTTGAAGTCTAAACTTTTTACCGATTTGATTCTTTTCGATTCTTTTTTGCCGGCTAAAACTTACTTTTTTGTCCAAACTACAGTATAAACTACTCGTTCTACCCCTTGGGAAAGCAAATTTTAGCTCACTTTTTGAGAGCATTTAAAAAGCTTCTCACATTGCTGAAATAAGCCAGGATAAATGCAAGTTTTATTCTAAACTGAGTAGGGTACTCGACATAAAAGCAGGTAGAAAAGGCTCGTAACCCTTTTGCAGATATAAATATTAGAACTTGCACAGAGAAAGTGAGATGGGAAAAAGAGTACTGTAAGGGACGGGTAAAGTAAGTTTTAGCCGGCAAAAAAGAATCGAAAAGAATCAAATCGGTACAAAGTTTAGACTTCAAAGTGTCCTTGTATCCGAGAATATTTATCTATCTAAAGAATATCTAAAGTGTAATTGTAATTGTGAATCGCATTTCACATTTCTGTAATTGTAAGCCAAAAATGAGCAGATTCAGATAATCGGCAATTAAAATTAAAATTCGGAAATTTTTTAGAGTTCTTGGATATCTGGCACTCCTTTGCCCATATTTTTTATTTAGCCAGAACCACTTGCATAGGTCCTTACCTAAAGAAACCTATTGATACCAGTTCGAAAGTACTGTACTCTCCATAAAGCTATCGTACTCTTCCCTTTTCCTCTTGCAGTTCTCTTGCAGAACTAGTTCAAGATGTAGTTCTCTTGCAGAACTAGTTCAAGATCTAGTTCTCTTGCAGAACCAAATCCGCACATCCAAATATTCTTAATCAACTCAGAATTCCATCCCGACTAATCCTTTCCACACATAGAATCCCTTCTCAAGAGGGAAAAATCTCGGATATAATAACTCTCGTCGAGGGGCATACTCATTAGGTTGAAAGGAGAAGAGAAGGCATGCATAGGAATTCGTCTCTCCACCCTCGTGAGCGCAAGGAGGGAGAATCTCGTCTCTTCTCCTTTTCTCTGGCTTTCCTTTTTCCCCCCAGTCTCGACTAATGAAATAGAATTTTTTGAAGCAAAGGAGAAAATGCCCCATATTCTTCCCAGTCGGGCTTTATCCGGGTTTTCTCTGAAACCTCTCGAATCTCTCAAATATTTTGCCGGTAAAAGAGAAAAGAGAGGCTATGGTCCCTTATCTATTGCCCTTCTTATACTCCCTCATAGCATATTCCCCTCTCCCCCATTCCCTTTAGGTCTTCCCCCTGTGACTTTCCGATTATTTCCAAATGGCGGACAATTGTTGATTGATCACATTGGAGATGTTTGGCAAGCTCTCGTGTTTTTGCATTCAATCGGCTTCAATAAGTTGTCCCAATTCATTATTACCAACTCATTACTGCCGAGTGATGCCCGTGTGGTTCGTCTTCAAGAGATTCAAAACCTTCTCGGAATTGGGAAAGCAGGATCTTTCGGTCATAACTCGTTCTCCAAGAGCGGAACAGAGATCACGATGTGATTCGGGTTTCACGATGTGTTTTTACTCTTCCCTTTTCGTCGTTCTCTTGCAGTTCTCTTGCAGAACTAGTTCAAGATGTAGTTCTCTTGCAGAACTAGTTCTCTCTTGCAGAACTAGTTCAAGATGTAGTTCTCTTGCAGAACTAGTTCAAGATCTAGTTCTCTTGCAGAACTAGTTCAATTGTGGCTAGAACATTCAACGAGGAAATTTTTCTAGACTCAAACCGATGACTACGTTTTTTACCGGACACACAGTACAGGGTGGCTGAAAATTACGGGCATCATATTTCCAGCATCTGGCATAGTTTTAAACAATCTATAAAGCATTAATGCTCATTTTTTGTGTTTTAATATTCTTTTTGTCGTTGCTATTAATCCAGACCGTCCAGAAGATCGTAAAGCAATGAAAAGAGGGGATATGTTCAGTCCAAGCCCGAAAGAGGGCGAAAGAGGACCGTTAACACCCAAAAAATGCGTGGGATCGTCAAGAGGAGGATCGAGCGAAAAGACGATCGTAGCTTGAACAAGATGGCAAAAACAGCTTCAAATTTCGCGTTTCTCGGTTCAATCAATAGTGAAAAATGAGCTTGGACTTCGAAGTCATCGACTGTTAAACAGACAAGTGCTCACCGATCAAGCCAAGCAAAACCGAAAGGAGAAATGCAAGAAATTGGGAGCTTTTTCCAAGCTGCGGCGCATTGACGATGTTCTCTGGTCGGATGAGAAGATTTTCACCCTAGAAGTGGCTAAAAATACACAAAATCACCGTCAACTGTTCAGTCCAGCTCTCAAGGGCACTCGCAAACGAAAAGCCGCTACAAAAGGTCTGTTTCCAAAAAGTTTGATGGTTTGGGGTGGAATCCGTGCTTCGGGCAAGATGCTAATTATCTCCCGCCGCGTAAAGAAGCGAATTGAAGCCTGTATCAAAGCTGCTTTGAAGAGGGCCTGGGCCCATATCCCATACAAAAATTGAAGGATTTGACACATTTTGCGCCGCAACTTTGACGATCGGTCTCTACCTCTTTAAATGAAGCGTAGAGTCTCAGCTACATTTAAAATAAATATCCAATTAACTCCAGAATTTTTGGTGTGAGGTACAATAGCGTGACTTGCCTTTTCTGTATTCAATCTTTGATGACACTTTAACAATTTTTGTTCGCTTCAATGTGTTTAAAAAATTTGTTACCGTAAATTTCTTGTAAAACATTTACGAGCTGTTTATCGGTCCTTTTTTGTGAAAAGCATGTACTTTAGATTCAATTACACTTTTTACACAGAAACCCACTCCAACATCGTCCAGAAACTCGCGAACCGTCTTGCGGGCGTTTTGTGGTATCCTCGAAAGTGACATTAAGGTCGAAATATCGCCGCGTTGAGCGATCAAAGCCGATCGAGCACCGTGACCCTAAATTAGCTGATGTTAGTGAATTTTAAGCCTAACTTGTCTAGTAATTAGCCATTTAAAAATGTTATAACCGCGACTTCATTACAAACGACTCGTCTTGCTTTGTATTTCTGACAGATAGATTTTGTCGGCAATTCATGTTACCTAGTTGCCTTGAAATGTTAAACATAAAAAAATCTTTCAACGTTTTCAACAATTTCATTTTATTATTTTCAAAAAATAGCCGAATTTTCTCTGAAACCTCTCGAATCTCTCAAATATTTTGCCGGTAAAAGAGAAAAGAGAGGCTATGGTCCCTTATCTATTGCCCTTCTTATACTCCCTCATAGCATATTCCCCTCTCCCCCATTCCCTTTTAGGTCTTCCCATTTTCTCCGTGCTTCGGGCAAGATGCTAATTATCTCCGCCGCGTAAAGAAGCGAATTGAAGCCTGTATCAAAGCGAGTGGAGGCCACTTCGAAAATTTCTTGTGATTATTAAATGTTTCTGTTGTAACTATTAACTATTAAATAAATGAATATTTTTACGAAGTTCTTTGAAAGAAAAATTAAATTTGGGCGCTACCTTTGGCGCACGTAATTTTCAATACCCTGTATATCCGAAGTGCAAGCGGAAAGTTTGAGCCAATCAACTGTTTTCTTACGCTATCTCAGGCAATTCTGAGATATATTCTTTGTAACAACAATAACAATAAGACTAATGAGTAAAGTTTTTAAGTATCATACATAAGTCTCATAAAGTTTTTACGTAGTATTCAAAAAAACTTGGCACAGGCCGGTCGCCATTTTAAGTAACGTATAGACGAATCGTTGCACATTTTTCGCCTGTTAGGATTAGCCTGAAAAGTTCTTTTGTGTGAGCCTATTCGAATTCCTACTGTAGTTAGCTGAGTGCCTTTAGAGTTACACTTCAGTAAAATTACAGTAATAGATTGTTTAAAACTATGCCAGATGCTGGAAATATGATGCCCGTAATTTTCAGCCACCCTGTACTATGTGTCCGGTAAAAAACGTAGTCATCGGCTTGAGTCTAGAAAAATTCCTCGTTGAATGTTCTAGCCACAATTTCAGTTTGTTTGTTGGACTGGCTGTTTCAAGAATAATCTGAAATATGGTTAATTTTTAAACGAGAAAACCCCTCTTGTTGTTGCATTCCCAGGACTGACTTTTCGGGAGTCCCTCATTTTCAAGACCTTAATATCAATCTTGCCTTACTACTTGGATTTGTTAGCTTTAGATGAAAAAGCATAAAACAACCCGGTTATTTTGCGTATTGAGGCATATAATAATGCCAAGTGAATTATTTACTTCTAACGAGAATCGGTCGCCCCGCCAAAGAAATTTCAATTGTAGATGTGCAAGCGATGGCATCGCCGGTTTGCTTTTCAACTATTTCGCGGGTTTGGTCGTCGTGAACGCATTTTGTCAGTTCTTTGTCTCGATCAGGTTTGAAAAAGTGCATCACTCTCGAAATGTGATTAGCCGTTTCTTGGCCGTTTCTTTCGATGGAATGCTCTTCAAGTATACAACAAAACACACCGTCCTCCAGTTTCTCATTTGCTTATTCGGGAGCGATTTCTCTCTCTGCGTATCATCGTTTACAAATAGTGCAATTGTGAATATGTATGTGACGCCAACTCTGACATATTTCAAGATCACAATGACTTTTTCACTTTTTTAAAGCTTCGAAAAGTAAGTTAAAAATGGTGTTTCTCAAAGAGATGAGAGATTTAGCTGAATAAATCCAAAGTCTCGATGGCGGAGAGACGTTTAATGGTTCAGGTTGGATTAGATTCAGAAAATGATCAATTGGGTAAATTGGTTTACCTACAAATTAGTAAATATACAAATAATAATCTAAATTGCCTTCTTTTTGCCAATGCAGAGTCTGTACAAGTTTGTTTTGATCTATCAGTCTTGACTGATTAAATTGAGATCTTCTGAAGATACCAAACGAGTCACAAAAACGCTTTTCAGATGATCGGTAACTCAACATACTATTTTTCGAACTATTTTCTTTCAAGTCTGATCACCATTGTGCAATATCCATTCTTTTGGCTACTACTTATCGACTGTGGCATTGCAACTGAACTCAAATGCTTCCACATGTATTTACACGCTTGGACTGAGGTTCTGCTACACTTTCTCGGTTTTAACTTTTCATACCTTTGCTTAGTTATTTAAACCTGGTCTTCCTGAAAAGAAAAGTACAACTCAACTCAACTCCTCAATCCGTCATGAGTATAACGGTCACCAAGACGAAGAGCTTCTCACTCGACACTCCAAAATCTGATTTTCATTGTCGTTTTCGTGAAAAACATCTTCCAATACAATTTATTCAAGAAAATACAAGAATTGAACATAACACTCGAGATTTGCCGTTTTCGATTTGTCGTTTTTCAGCTGCAGAAGGCGGCTCCACTAATGCAGGCACCACCATTCAAATAGCCTTTGCGAAACAACAAGTGGCGATGTTCTAAAAATGGACATTTTTGAAATTAAATGAGAAACTTATGTCATTAATGTTAATGTTTCCAAGTAAACCCGGATCCCACCTTCTTATAATCAATCAGTAATTGCAGTAACGAGTCCGAGTTTTTCCACAATTGAACTAACCGGGCAAGATGAGTCGCATAACGGGACGGGATCAGCGTTGACCATGGAAACAGAGGCTAAAATCATTGATTTCTTTTCAAATTTTGAAGCTAGACGGGCTATCTTTCTAACAAAAACTTTGAGCAATATACTGCAGTTTCTTATAGACACCTTTAAAAGCATTTTTTTAGTGAGCCACAATCGAACCTTGCCTGTTTGAGCATTTATTTCTAACAGTAGGTACCTTTTAGAAGGGGCAGTTCTGAAAAGGCCACTCTTTAGAGCTTTAGCTTAGTAAGGTTTCATTGTATTTACACTTGAACGCACCAAAGGCGAGAAGAACGGCGAAGAGAAGAGCAAGGCAAGAGGAGAGAAGACTCATTGTTTCGGTTTGAAGTTGGGAACTGGTGCCAGATGGAGGTCTTTGTAAACTGCATTGTATTTATATTTTTTGAAGGTTTTTTTACCAAAATTGAGGCAGATGTTCGGGATTTGGCCCAAAAAAGGGCAAAAGGGTAAAAACGAGAAAAACGATGGCCAAAAGGTGGCTCTCGATTGCCGCCAGATGCCCTGACAATTTGGAACACGAAAAATTTGAATGCAAAGGGATCAAAGGGGAATTTGTTTTGAGGGAATTCAATAGTAAAATGATTTAAATTTTCAATTTTAATTCGAATAATTGCAAGACAATTCTTGTGCAAGACACAAAGACACAGACTTTTTCAGATTCTGTTCCTTGAATCAAAATTAGTTTTTAAACTGCCTGAAACTAAGCTTACAAGCTTGAAAGCCTTTGCAAGCTTGAAACTAAGCTTCTTTAAAATTTAATTTGCCTGGTTGTTAATCTATTTCAGTTTTTTGATCTAAATTTTGTTTTTTTGAGAAAAACTCGAGTCATTTTCTCTGTTTCTCTTTTTTGTGTTCTTCATTTCCCTCGAAAACATATGCATTCATTGGGGGAGTTTCGCACATTGTTATTATATGGGTAACAAGGTCAAATCCGTTGTTGTGCAGAAGGGGAAAGGCGAAAGGCCAAAATGGAGTGAGAGGAAATGGAAATGCCCGGATTTCAATGTCTATTTCAAAATTTTGAATTACTCGCCTACCGTACTCGTCTGTTTTTTAAGTACAACAGCTGGGGTACTGTAACTCTAGTAAACTAAAAGCTACCGTACTCGATGAGCTACTGTACTCGTCTGTCTACGGTCTTTAAAGTACGGTAATTCTCCTATGTCATCGATTTGGTCTGAAAACTCATCTGCTCAACTCTTTTATTTTAATATTGCACTCTCATTTCATGTTTACGCAGTTTCCTTTAGCCCCAAGGGGATGTTTGGTTTGGTGTGTGGCTGAGGGTAAAAGCGCATAGATAAGCAACTAGTTTCAAGTTAAACGACTCTCCTTTGCATCTTTTACTAAATAAATTCATAAGTAAGCTTGAAAAAATCCTTCTCGGCAAGTTTAGACTATTTCAATTATTTAAGTTTCAAGTTATTTAAGGTCAAACATTATGGCTTAGCTTTAATGGAGGTTTAGGGGTTTTGCAAGCGTAAAGTAACTCGTTTTACAAGCGGTTTTACAAGTAACTAGCGTTTATTAACAAGCGTTAAGCTGGTGGATTACGTCGACAATCGCAATACTTTTCGAGGAAAAACTTCGTGCTCCTATTCCCATTCCGCCAGGATAAATAGAAAAAGGGAGCACACAACTCACTCAAGATAAAGCTTAAATAATGGGTTTTTAAGTACACAAGCTACGACAAACGGACAACTGCATATCGTCTAGTGACTGATTACGGTAGTTTATCCATTAACTTTGAATTTTAACTCATTTATTGAATTTTGACTTACTGCAGAGCAGCGGCAATTCGCCACAACCTCATAAAAGAATCATTTTGCATTATGGGAAACTTTAATGTTCATCTTTGAATGCTTTCTTTGCTTCTTTGTTAACCGTTGAGTGCCGGCTTCTCTTCTCTTCTCTTTCTAACTTTTATTTAATCTACAAAAATTTCAATAGGAAAAAATGAAATGCAAAAACACAAAATAATTGCAGAAAAATAATTGCTTTTTCTAATGAAATCAACCGTAGTTTAATTCGTGTTTTTCGGCTTATACCAACATATCTCACAATCAGCTTTCTGAATTTCTGAAGAAAGACGAGATGAGCGCTGGAATTCAAAAGTTTTTGTACCAATCGATAGAGAAAGACTTGGCGCATCCAATGATCCAATGCTATCCAACTAATTGAACAGCGCAACACCAAGATATTTGAGGTTGATTTCATTAGAAAAAACCATTATTTTTCTGCAAAATAACATTAAAACGGGTTTCAAAATATTGAATGCCTGGATTTTCTTGAGAGTATGAAGTCGGGTAGTCAAAAAGGGCTAACTCGATGATGCGGTTTAGACACCTTAGCTAAAGAAAACCTATCTTTGTGTCAATAGATGAAAGATAGAGAAAAAAACGTTTGATAATTCGCCAAAATTTCAGAGAAAATCATTCAGCCAATTTTCCCGTAGAGTTTTTTATAGCTTTTTACGAAAAAGGCGTTTTTCACTCTCGAATTTGCTTCAAAGTGAACCGAAATTCATTTAGAAAGATGCTTTTTTTAAAAATTGAGTTTCAAAATTCTCGGGCTGGGGATCGGGGTCGGGCTTTTTATTGGGGTGCTGGTCGAAACCTGCAACTTCAACAGTTCTTCTTGACGATCTAATTCTTTCTATAATTCCTTTTCAATCTTACGATGACAAAATGTTTCAAATTAATGATTAATGATTAATGATTAATGGAATAGGCAATGAGTCAAACTCTCACAAACCTAGAATCAAGTACTTAAAATAGGGAAAATTGTGATGAAGGCAAATTGATCGGATGATTTTTTGAAATACAGCTTCTCTGTAAAACAGTCTCGACTTTTTCACAACATTTGGATTTCAAATCTTACCCATCACTTTATTGACTTTCTAATCTCGTGTTTTGTTCATTAATTTCCCGCGAATTTCATAAATCCTTGATTGATCATTTTTCGATTTGTCCCTCTCTCTCGCAGACAACACCAAAACTTATTTACCCAGACTTACCGTAACCCTTAGAAAATCGATTTTCCAAAGAAAAACCAGTTTTTACCAGTTTAGACCAGTTTAGACCAGTTTTTATCTTACAATGACAAAATGTTTCAAAAGTAAAGCAAAAAATTACGATTTATCAAAATTCAGTTTCAAATTTCTTTTGATTATCACTTTTCCCCATGGCAGATACCCAAAAAGCGATGATAACTTTGGGCAACGTCGCCTTCAAACCGTACTACCGCGACGCGCAAGTCATCGAAACGACCGCTGGATCAAAAGTTCGTTTAAAAGAAAATCGCTAAAGTAAAATGTTCTTGAAATGCAAGTTTCAACGTTTGATTCCTGATTTCATCAGCATTTTTGTGTCACAAAAAGACAGAGAGAGAAATCTTCAAGTTAAGGAAAAAGACGTTGTGCTAATTTCTTCATTTCAAAACTATAGCCTAAACTAAATTTGGCTATGGTTATTTCGAAATGGATATGATAGTAGTTACGAGAGATGGACGAAATCTGGTAGCGCATCAAAAATTTGGAATCCAAGTTTCAAAGTTTATGACTAGAGATGACCGTCAAGAAAATCAATTCGAATTTCGAAAATTTTGGGGATGATTTAGAATAAAGTCCATGAGGGAAACGAGCGAAAAACTTGAGTGAAACTTTCAAAAACTTGATAATGCCACAAAAATGAGAAACCTAAAGGGTAGAGTCTTAAAATAACCGACTATGAAAATTAAAAAGACTAGTAAATTAGCATAACAGCTTAATCTTTTATTTTTATCCACTTTATCCATATCTTTATCGAATCAAATTCTAAACTTTCTTCTAAGCTATGACCTAAGCCTTTAATTAGTCAAATTCATTTTTTAAATGATCCAGTCACGATATGAAAACAGGTATTAAGCCAGTAGTCTCCAAAAATAAAATACAAGTTTCAAGGTTAGGTAAATGGCTTGAAGAGGGATATTTTGTATCCTTTAGTCTTTTAGATCTATTAGATCCAGTTTTAGAAACGATAAACTTCCTAAAAAGATGAGAAAGTTAAAGTTTCAAAATATTTTTAAGAAGAATCCCAGCAATACTACCCCTAATTCCTCTTTTTTGAAAGTTATTTAAAAAAATTCTCTTTAAATTAAAAAAAACTAGATTTTGTCAACTGATAGAGCTCCAAAGTGAAAATGTTCAAATTTTCTATTTGTCAGCTAAATGTTAATTCCTTCTTTCTGATTTCCCAATTATTGTGATACTGGTGTCTTTATCTCAAATCCAACAAATCCATTTTTCTTCTAGGCATGCCAATCGGCGTTTAGCGAATCCGATGGACCCGATGGATCTACTCATCAATTGATAATTGATAAAAATTGATTTATTGGTTATTGATATTGATAAAGAATGATTGTTTGATTGATAAAAATTGATTTTTAAAAAGTTGAGTACTTTGAAAAAAGAGTTTTAAATGAAATTTGAATGAAATGAGATATGTCAGATTAAATTAATAGAACGACTATCAACCTTATAAACAATGAAACACAACATTTTTGAGAAAAAGAACTGATGAAAAACTCTGGAAAATTCAGTCTAAAATCAGCCTTTACTAATCGGTTTTAAAAATGGATGACTGTAAAAAGAAACGTCCTGTTTCAAATTTTCCCTCTCGAAATTTGCTCTCAATGTTTAATTTCCGGGAATTTTTTGTTTTCTAATTGACCAACTTTCTGAAGTTTATTTTGAAGTAAGAGCTGTGTTTCGAGGTTTAGGTTTCGAGGTTCGAGTAAGTAAGATTGGCTGGGCAAAATCTCCAAATTCCCCTCATATTCTCTAATTCTCCGCGAGATTTGTACCAAAAAGTAGACACAGATTTCTCCTTGAGGCGCTCAATTTTTCAGCCTGACAAGAGTCTAGACTCCAATTCTTTTCATAGGAAAAAATAGGAAAAAGTTGTGTTTCAGAATTTATCTGTTATGAAAGTCTGTCTGGCAGCATACATCAGATCAAAAATTATTCCTGGCTGGAAAGTACGAGCTTGTTTGGATTTTTGTAGCTTAATAAGATGCTTGACCTAGGCTTGACTTGACCAGGGTCGTTTTGTGAAGGCAAGTTCAGAAGCCAAGGACTGGTCTTGCCTGGCTTGGCTTTGCTATGGTCTAGGTTTTACTACAAGCTTGGTCCACAAAAATCCCTTGCTCTGACTTCTGGCCTGGTCTGACTTCTTAGCTTACCAGCTTACCTGAGTAAACCTGGCTTACTATGTAAGCTGGTAAATGGCCTGGCCTTTATGCCTCTGGACTAGTCTATGAGCCAAAAGCCACGAACTAATGACTAAATATTACCTGCTTTTGATGTTGTTTTTTCTCAGTCAATCTTTTTCAGAACTTTTTGCACTCACTTGGCTAACATTGTTGTTGATTGATGAGGTTTTGTCGCCTTGCACGATCTCGACGACGATCCCGTCCAACTCGGAGAGACGACCCGTCTGAAACGTTTAAATTATGCTTTAGATTCTAGTTTATTTTTCAATTTTCAATAATTCTGAATAGTTTTTGATATCAAAAACTTGCAAAGGAATTGAGTAAAATCTTCAGAATCGAGTGCACCGGAAAGGGGCTGTTTATGAGATTTGAGAAACCAAAAAATTGATTCCATCTATTATTTCTTTCCGACGAATTTTTTCATTCGATGCAAATTATCAATCCTATTTTATCGTGTTTAAAATCTGGAAAACTAAACATTTAGTTCTCAAAACTTAATTGCAAGTTTCAAATATTTAAGGTTCAAAGAGGTTATCGGAGCATAATCTCTACCCTCTTCCCGCCCTTAAAAATCACAGACCTACCAGTTTTTGTAAATTTTGATTGCTCAAACATTTAAATAATACTCAAGTATCACGGTAATCGGATCAAAGTTTTGATCAAATTTTTTCCCAACTTGTCCGGTTTTTCCTCTACTCTTTTTCTCACATTGAAACTCGAAAATTGAAAATCCCGGGCGCAATTATTTTCGAACAGAAAAAGCGAAAGAGTACGAAAATTCACCATTAAACGAGATATGTCACCATTAAATTAATAGAACGACTATCAACCTTATAAACAATGAAACACAACATTTTTGAGAAAAAGAACTGATGAAAAACTCTGGAAAATTCAGTCTAAAATCAGCCTTTACTAATCGGTTTTAAAAATGGATGACTGTAAAAAGAAACGTCCTGTTTCAAATTTTCCCTCTCGAAATTTGCTCTCAATGTTTAATTTCCGGGAATTTTTTGTTTTCTAATTGACCAACTTTCTGAAGTTTATTTTGAAGTAAGAGCTGTGTTTCGAGGTTTAGGTTTCGAGGTTCGAGTAAGTAAGATTGGCTGGGCAAAATCTCCAAATTCCCCTCATATTCTCTAATTCTCCGCGAGATTTGTACCAAAAAGTAGACACAGATTTCTCCTTGAGGCGCTCAATTTTTCAGCCTGACAAGAGTCTAGACTCCAATTCTTTTCATAGGAAAAAATAGGAAAAAGTTGTGTTTCAGAATTTATCTGTTATGAAAGTCTGTCTGGCAGCATACATCAGATCAAAAAATTCTTCCTGGCTGGAAAGTACGAGCTTGTTTGATTTTGTAGCTTAATAAGATGCTTGACCTAGGCTTGACTTGACCAGGGTCGTTTTGAAGGCAAGTTCAGAAGCCAAGACTGGTCTTGCCTGGCTTAGCTTGCTATGGTCTAGGTTTACTACAAGCTTGGTCCACAAAATCCCTTGCTCTGACTTCTGGCCTGGTCTGACTTCTAGCTTACCAGCTTACCTGGTAAACCTGGCTTACTATGTAAGCTGGTAAATGGCCTGGCCTTTATGCCTCTGGACTAGTCTATGAGCCAAAAGCCACGAACTAATGACTAAATATTACCTGCTTTTGATGTTGTTTTTCTCAGTCAATCTTTTTTAGACTTTTGCACTCACTTGGCTAACATTGTTGTTGATTGATGAGGTTTTGTCGCCTTGCACGATCTCGACGACGATCCCGTCCAACTCGGAGAGACGACCCGTCTGAAACGTTTAAATTATGCTTTAGATTCTAGTTTATTTTTCAATTTTCAATAATTCTGAATAGTTTTTGATATCAAAAACTTGCAAAGGATTTAGGGTCCCGGTGGGGGGCGCAGGGGGGGGGCTGTGGGGAGATATAAAAAAAAAAAAAATTATTTATTCTATTTTTTTTCGAAAATTGTAATTGAGTAAAATCTTCAGCGCGTGAAATAAAGTTTCAAATTTTTTGATCTAATTAAAGGGTCTGTTGGATTAATCGTCGTGGATCAATGAGTCGGAAAGAAATAATAGATGGAATCAATTTTTTGGTCTCTCAAATCTCATAAACAGCCCCTTTCCGGTGCACTCGATTCTTCCATTTCCCCTCGTGACACCGTTGTTGCGAGGGGAAATTGTACAGTGCGCCAGAAAGGGAGCGTTTTACGGGATCCACGAGGGGAGATGCTTAACTAATCATAAAACGATCACCGACTGATTGGCTAGATTGAAACTTGAATCTTCCTGTTGCACTAGACAGTACTATCCGGCTTTCCAATACTGTTAGCATAGTTCAATTATTCACCACTTGATTTCATTCTTTCCCTCATCTTTCCACTACCTTCCTTCTACAGTTTAAGGCTCATTTATTCTTACTTGCGTACAAAGTACAGCTGTACTAGTTAGAGCAATCATCAAACTGATCAAACAGATGATGTTTCAAAGAATTTCGCTTGCAAGTGTTCATAGAAATGTTAATGCAAAAACTTCATTTCCTAAGCAAGGTCAATAGTTCAAAAACAGTTTTGAAAAGCTAGGTTTCAAGTTAACGGAAGTAAATTCACGAGACGGGTGAACAATTCTTTGTTGAATAATTTCCCCACCGAGATTTTCCCATTCTCATATCGATTCATCGAGTGTCTCTTATATACTGCGAATCGTGATCCCGGAGGTGCATCCACGGTTTTCCCTATAGATATAATAAAATTTGGATCGGGCTAAATCTAGGCAACAAAATTTTGAGCGTAAATAATTTAGTGATAATTTAGTGTAAATTCAAAGATAGACTAGACTATTATAGCATTCGATAGCTCTGAATCTCCTCTTCAAAACTAATACAAAGTTATCGAGAAATTTCTGCGAAATAAATAAGAAAAATCCTTAAAAACTTGAGTTAACAAAAAATAATCGTTATTAACTTTGAAACTTTATCGGTTTCAAGTTATCAGTGGGTGATGGTGTGGGTCTAAAGGTTAATAATCCCTCATCAAAAAGACGAGCTAAAATCTAGAAATTCTCATTTACTTTTACAATCTTTACAATATCTTTAAAGAAATTGAAGATTTTGTAAATTAGCAAACCTTGAACGAGTAGACGCCCATCTCCTCCAATTCGTGCTGGATCTCTCGCCAAGCGTCCTCTTTCGCTTTTGCTTTACCTAAAGATTTCAAAAATTGATTGAATTTTATGCAAAACTGCAAGAATTTTAAGATTAGATAAGTTATAACCAAAAAAATGTCTAAAACTTCTATTCGACTTCGTCAAATAATATGCGTTTGATATCAGTAGAATGGTTAACTAATTCTCTACAAAACGACATTTAAAAGAAAATTCAAACAGCGCCTCCGCTCAAGAAAAAGCCATTTTTTCACAAAAACTACAAACTGTCATCGGTCGGGGTCGGGCTTTTTATTGGGGTGCTGGTCGAAACCTGCAACTTCAACAGTTCTTCTTGACGATCTAATTCTTTTCTATAATTCCTTTCAATCTTACGATGACAAAATGTTTCAAACGTTTCAAAGTATTCATGTATCACGAGTAAAGCTTATTTTGATTGATAGATTGCATTTTGATTGGTCCTTAGATTGCATATTGCATATTGTATTTTTCGGAATTCAGCCTCAACCAACCAGAAAACAATTGTTTTTCACGCCATTAAGCTTTTTGATTTAAACGAATTTCAGCAGTTTACAGTTGAAGTGGCCAGCCTTTAGACCAGTTTTTAATGGAATTAACGATTAATGGAATGATTAATGATTAATGATTAATGATTAATGGAATAGGCAATGAGTCAAACTCTCACAAACCTAGAATCAAGTACTTAAAATAGGGAAAATTGTGATTAAGGCAAATTGATCGGATGATTTTTTGAAATACAGCTTCTCTGTAAAACAGTCTCGACTTTGTTCACAACCGGAAAAATGTCCGTTTAATTGGCAAGGTTTAAGACTGGCTTTGCTTCGAAAGTGAACATTTAAAAGCCATTTTAAAGCCATCTTTAAGCTATCTTTCCCAAGCTACAGTGCTTGATCGGGTTTTTTAAAAAACCATGTTTCAAATTTTTTGAATTAAGCACTTCCTTCGCTCGTTTAATTCCGGTGTTACATTTGGATTTCAAATCTTACCCATCACTTTATTGACTTTCTAATCTCGTGTTTTGTTCATTAATTTCCCGCGAATTTCATAAATCCTTGATTGATCATTTTTCGATTTGTCCCTCTCTCTCGCAGACAATACCAAAACTTATTTACCCAGACTTACCGTAACCCTTAGAAAATCGATTTTCCAAAGAAAAACCCCAAAAAATGCTTCTCTGTAAAACAGTATTGTTTGTTTAGTATCTAAATGACTAATTTTAAGACAAAAAATGCCGAAATCTCAAGAAAAAGACCAAAAATAGCAGAAATTTTGGAAACCCGATTTTATCTTACAATGACAAAATGTTTCAAAGTAAAGCAAAAAATTACGATTTATCAAAATTCAGTTTCAAATTTCTTTTGATTATCACTTTTCCCCATGGCAGATACCCAAAAAGCGATGATAACTTTGGGCAACGTCGCCTTCAAACCGTACTACCGCGACGCGCAAGTCATCGAAACGACCGCTGGATCAAAAGTTCGTTTAAAAGAAAATCGCTAAAGTAAAATGTTCTTGAAATGCAAGTTTCAACGTTTGATTCCTGATTTCATCAGCATTTTTGTGTCACAAAAAGACAGAGAGAGAAATCTTCAAGTTAAGGAAAAAGACGTTGTGCTAATTTCTTCATTTCAAAACTATAGCCTAAACTAAATCTGGCTATGGTTATTTCGAAATGGATATGATAGTAGTTACGAGAGATGGACGAAATCTGGTAGCGCATCAAAAATTTGGAATCCAAGTTTCAAAGTTTATGACTAGAGATGACCGTCAAGAAAATCAATTCGAATTTCGAAAATTTTGGGGATGATTTAGAATAAAGTCCATGAGGGAAACGAGCGAAAAACTTGAGTGAAACTTTCAAAAACTTGATAATGCCACAAAAATGAGAAACCTAAAGGGTAGAGTCTTAAAATAACCGACTATGAAAATTAAAAAGACTAATAAATTAGCATAACAGCTTAATCTTTTATTTTTATCCACTTTATCCATATCTTTATCGAATCAAATTCTAAACTTTCTTCTAAGCTATGACCTAAGCCTTTAATTAGTCAAATTCATTTTTTAAATGATCCAGTCACGATATGAAAACAGGTATTAAGCCAGTAGTCTCCAAAAATAAAATACAAGTTTCAAGGTTAGGGTAAATGGCTTGAAGAAGGATATTCTTTTTTAGATCTTTTAGATCTATTAGATCCAGTTTTAGAAACGATAAACTTCCTAAAAAGATGAGAAAGTTAAAGTTTCAAAATATTTTTAAGAAGAATCAGCAATACTACTAATTCCTCTTTTTGAAAGTTATTTAAAAATTCTCTTTAAATTAAAAAACTAGATTTTGTCAACTGATAAGCTCCAAAGTGAAAATGTTCAAATTTTCAATTTTGTCAGCTAAATGTTAATTCTTTCTCTTTCTGATTTCCCCAATTATTGTGATACTGGTGTCTTTATCTCAAATCCAACAATCCATTTTCTTCTAGGCATGCCAATCGGCGTTTAGCGAATCCGATGGACCCGATGGATCTACTCATCAATTGATAATTGATAAAAATTGATTTATTGGTTATTGATATTGATAAAGAATGATTGTTTGATTGATAAAAATTGATTTTAAAAAGTTGAGTACTTTGAAAAAAGAGTTTTAAATGAAATTTGAATGAAATGAGATATGTCACCATTAAATTAATAGAACGACTATCAACCTTATAAACAATGAAACTTTAACTTTTATTTTGAGAAAAAGAACTGATGGAAAACTCTGGAAAATTCAGTCTCTAAAATCAATCCATCTAATTTTTACGCGAGTCTTTCAACTCATTTGGGTATTGCTTTGGGGGAAAACCATCCTAGGATTTCAAGAGTGAAGCTTGATGAAAGTAATGATTTTTGGCATAAATAGAGCTTTCCGACAAATTCTGCTTGCAAACTATCTTGAAACATCGATTTTCAATAGGGATAACATGCAGGAAATGAGAAAAGGACAATAGTGAATTGATGTGAGCGCTGACAACCACACATTATTTTTGTCTAAGACTTCTGGCCTAGCTTGCATTTGGCGAAATCCTGGAAAATCGTTTTCAGATCAGCTAAGCCGAAAAAAACCGCTTTTGTTGAACATTTATTGATCGAAATTGACCTAAACAATCAAAAAAATCAAGAACTTTTACTTTCATTTGCCTTTTTCAACTTGTGATTCCCAAGCCGTTGATTTGTTAAGATTCAATTGTTAGATTGCTAGATCAATAAGAGTAAGACTGTCAAGTTTTGTGCATAGTAACACCGAAAATTGTTTTCAAAAATTGGTATTCTTATCGATTCTTAGCATCAGATTTTGGTGATTTTTGTGCTTGCAAAAAGTGTATGTTTCAACTTTTAAGGGTATTGCTGAAGTTCCTTATTTCTAATTAGTTGCTTTTTTAAAAGAAGAGAAAAGTTGATGAATTCACAAAAAGATCGAAAAAAAGAGCAAAATTTTCTAAAATCTGCTGAATTAATTGTTTATTTTTGGATTTTATATTTACAAATTTGAAACAGATTTTTTAATCTCTCTCTGGGAGTCACAGGGCAGAGCAGTATTAATTATAGCAGTATTCTAGTCCTCAATATCTGCTAGTTT
>CAUEEP010000651.1:0-13855 GCA_958450365.1 Mesorhabditis belari | reverse complement strand
CGCTTTTAACTCTGCTTCAGTCTGATCAGTATGGCTATGCCAGATCAACTACATTGGTGCCGCTTTTTCGGCCGTTTTTCCTTTTTGGCACTTTCCTCGCAGATTTCTAAATCAAATAGTTCAAAACACAAATAAACTTAACCGTATTTTCATTCTGCTTTGAATCAACCAGAAATTGAGCAGCCACGCAACTATTCTTCAAGACCCGCTCTTCAAGAATTGATTTTGATTACCTTGTTGATGCTTGTAAGTTGATGCCTTTTGAACGCAAAAGTAGCGTTTTTCTACTTTTTGCGCGGGATGCGTGGGTAAACTACCGGAACTATTACAAAAAACAAAATTATAAAACAAACCAATTATAGCACATGGCTTCTAAATAAGAAATCATAGTTGGGAGTTCGACGGGTGAACCGGCTCAAAAACTTTGCTTAATAATTCACCAGCGCAAGCTACCGCAGCAGTACTTAACAATGCTGAATGCCAAAAGCATAAGCATATAATCAAAACCCGTCGGCGTTGCTTGCACGGGTGTTTGCGCAATAAAATAAAATAAACCAAGGCTAAGTTCTAGATTTTATCTAACGTTGAATGAACTAATAGCTAAAAACTAATGCCCTTACTTTATCAAGGTCTGGAAAGCAAAGACAGGAAAGACAC
This sequence comes from Mesorhabditis belari, assembly GCA_958450365.1. NCBI lineage: Eukaryota > Metazoa > Nematoda > Chromadorea > Rhabditida > Rhabditidae > Mesorhabditis > Mesorhabditis belari. Next base: position 13,198 of record CAUEEP010000651.1, on the reverse strand, counting down.
TTGAAGACACTTAAAACGGCCAGGGGAATGCTAGTCTTGTTGGCTTTACATTAAGAAAGTGTGTTGGTGTAAAGCCAACAAGACTAGCATCTACCGTTTTAAGTGTCTCTCGCTTCTTCTATATTGTCTTTCATTTGCGTCAATTGCATGTTGAAGGCCTTTGCTGATTGATAACTGATTGATGATAGCATTACAAATAGACCAATAATATGCCCTACTTGAAGTGAGTCCCTTGCTTCTCTTTCCTTTTTCCGTTCCATCTCCATGAATTGACAATGAATGTTGCCACGGCATAGATTTCTTTAAGATTTCCTTGTTTGTTACGGTCCTTTCGAGGGGTGTGCACTGATCCGCAGGATGTAATGGCAGGCCGACGATGTACGGTCTCGCTTTCGGCAGAAGCAAGCTTTTACGAACCTTTCCAAAAATTGATTTTGATTACCTTGGTCTCTCTAGTAGTAGTGCGCACTAATATTTTTTATTTTCCTTGACCGCAATACTATTAGAAAGTTTTATCAATTACAAAAGTAATACAGATTCAAATACAGTTGTGTGCCGGCAAGTTGACAGTTTGTCTTGACATGAATAAATTTAGCCATCCCGAAAATTCTTCGTCATCTTTCCAAAAATTATATAATATTAAAACATGATAGATTATTTTCTAGATTCAGTTTTGATAACAATAAAGCTTAGCGCTGCAAAAAATAAGTCAAAAGGTAAGACCGATATAAGGTTTGGTTCCAAAAATTCTTTCAAAAAAACAACTTTCCAAAAATTTATTGACTTCTGATGACAAAAAGTTAACTAGACAAAAATATCTACAACAGAATCATCATTTGAATCATCATCCTCATCTAGTTCAATATCTGTGAGTTGATCCTTTACACCGTTGATCGATTGTTCGAGACGAGCATTGGCGAGAAGTGTTGCGCCTTCAGGAGTCAGTCCTTCTTTTTTGAAGCAATGAATGATATTATCTTCAGAGTGAATCAACTCAAAAAACCTTATTTGGAAATCTGGTGAATTTGATCTGTTGCCGATTTTGAGTTTTTAAATACAACCTAGAACCGTGTTTTATAGTTTTTATCAGCTCCCTTTTTTGACGATTGTAACTTTCATTTTCCTCTAAATCGACCAGAAAGTGAACAGTTCGCATAGCTGCCCACTTTTCTCTCTAGTTCTTGTTCTCAATATTCTTTCTCTAGTTCTTATTTTCAATGTTTACGTTTGCACAGCTGCCATCGTTCTTAAATGACTTTAAATAACAACGTTCATACACCTTTCACTTTAAAATCCGGCCAAAAGTCTCTGATAGTCTCTGACAACATTGTGCTTGTTGTGTAGTGAGTTCGGGGTTTATCATTTTGTATCCAATAGCTATGGTAGCTTTTCGCGACGTAGACAAATTGTTATAAGTACAATAACTTCATAGGAGTACTGTAACTTCTGATGGGTACGGTAGCTTCTGAAGTCGACGGCAACCTTGGGATAGTATACGGCAACCTTGGGCAAGGGCAACCTTCCCTTTGTTAAACGCCCGCCATTAGTATTAGTTGACATATTAGTTGTCATATTTCCTACTGTCAACTATGTTAACTAATATGACAACCTTGTTCTTGTTTCTCTAGTTTTTGTCCTCAATCTTCTTTCTCTAGTTCATTTTCCACTTCCAGAAAGTTTCCGCATTTTCCGCAAAAAGATCGCAAAAAAGTCATATGCGTAACTAGTAACTAGTAGATTCTGAAGTCACACAAAAGCAAACGAAAGAGAAAGGAGAGCAAGAGATGTAAGTTTCCATTCCTACTATTTTAAAAGTTTTTGAAACTCTGAAATTCATCGTTTTAAATTAGGGTAATAGATGAAATGGATCTTTCGTTTCAATTTTTCCGGAACATCGCAAGAGCTGCTCTTACATTACTACTTACTTTTGGGTAAGACTAACAAGATCAAGACAAAGCTTCAAAAGTCCAAGTTGACAATTCAGCTTAAACTATTACCAATGATACACAAACTAACACAAACGCTTCAATCATTCAATCATTGCATAGCTGTATAGTGTCAAGCGTATAACTTGTCTTTTTGAAATTCGATGTTGTTCAACTTAGCTTTTATTTTTATTTGAGGTAAGTCCAACAATAGATAATGTATCACTTGTCTTTAGAAATTCGATGTCTTTTAGAAATTCGTTGGTCCAACTCCGAGCCTCAAAGAAGCGCAAGAAGTGGCTTGGGTTCAATCAGAGGCTGCGAAATAAAGAGGCCAAACTTCGTAGCAATACGCGTGTTATTTACAATCAATAGTAATGCCGATTGCACCACACTTGGGTGCACCAAAGGAGTGGGATGATGGGTACTTTATGCCAAAAACTAAATGACTAGGTGCAAAGGTGTTGATCGAGAAATTTTCTCAGAAATGTTAAAGGGCACGTTTGGTGACCAACCTTTCCAACCTTCAATTATCAATACAAATTGTCGCGAACCATCACAAAAGATCAGCGACAAATTGTTATAAGTACAATAACTTCATAGGAGTACTGTAACTTCTGATGGGTACATAACTAACTATGTTAACTAATATGACAACCTTGTTCTTGTTTCTCTAGTTTTTGTCCTCAATCTTCTTTTCTCTAGTTCATTTTCCACTTCTAAATCCTGCCAAGAGTCTGTGATTTGCGGGCTTTTCTTTTCCCTGATGTGCAGGGGCGTCGCGTGCTTTTCTCTCAATCGATCTTGTCTTTTTCCGACCAGAAAATTTCCGCATTTTCGTATCATCATTTTGAAATCTTTCTGGCTTCTAACTTAGATTGAGGAATAGAAGCAAAACAGTTTAAAGAAAATGCATTTATGATTTTGCTCCAGTTTGATCAGTATGGTAAATTATGCCAGATTAACTGCATTCTACATTTTGCACACTTTGGGATTACTCATAACGAATTGGTGCCGCTTTTTCAACCGTTTCTCCTTTTTGGCACTTTCCTCCCAGATTGCTTCTAAATAAAATCAGCTCAAAACACAAGTAGGGGTTTTTTTGAGGAACGGGGGGGAATTGAGATGGAAAGAAATAAAAACCGAAAATAATTAGAGGAGTGCTCGCTCAAATGGAAAAATAAATTTATGATCGTTATACTGGCGCGTAAAAACTGACCCATTTGAGAAATTCTTCAACAAGAATTGCTTTTACTTTTCTAAGTTAAAGTTTTCACCTTGTTTTAAACTATAATATCTGACAAGACCTTTCACCTTTCACCTCGTTTGAAACTTAGAAATAAATGCTCAAACAGGCAAGGTTCGATTGTGGCTCACTAAAAAAATGCTTTTAAGGTGTCTATAAGAAACTGCAGTATATTGCTCAAAAGTTTTTGTTAGAAAGATAGCCCGTCTAGCTTCAAAATTTAAAAGAAATCAATGATTTTAGCCTCTGTTTCCATGGTCAACGCTGATCCCGTCCCGTTATGCGACTCATCTTGCCCGGTTAGTTCAATTGTGAATTTGAAAAACTCGGACTCGTTACTGCAATTACTGATTGATTATAAGAAGGTGGGATCCGGGTTTACTTGGAAACATTAACATTAATGACACAAGTTTCTCATTTAATTTCAAAAATGTCCATTTTTAGAACATCGCCACTTGTTGTTTCGCAAAAAGGCTATTTGAATGGTGGTGCCTGCATTAGTGGAGCCGCCTTCTGCAGCTGAAAAACGACAAATCGAAAACGGCAAATCTCGAGTGTTATGTTCAATTCTTGTATTTTCTTGAATAAATTGTATTGGAAGATGTTTTTCACGAAAACGACAATGAAATCAGATTTTGGGTGTCGAGGAGAGCTCTTCGTCTTGGTGACCGTTATACTCATGACGGATTGAGAAGTGAGTTGAGTTGTACTTTTCTTTTTCAGGAAGACCAGGTTTAAATAAATAAGCAAGGTAAGAAAGTTAAAACTGAGAAAGTGTAGCAGAACCTCAGTCCAAGCGTGTAAATACATGTGGAAGCATTTGAGTTCAGTTGCAATGCCACAGTCGATAAGTAGTAGCCAAAGAATGGATATTGCACAATGGTGACTGAGACTTGAAAGAAAATAGTTCGAAAAATAGTATGTTGAGTTACCGATCATCTGAAAAGCGTTTTGTGACTCGTTTGGTATCTTCAGAAGATCCAATTTAATCAGTCAAGACTGATAGATCAAAACAAACTTGTACAGACTCTGCATTGGCAAAAAGAAGGCAATTTAGATTATTATTTGTATATTTACTAATTTGTAGGTAACCAATTTACCCAATTGATCATTTTCTGAATCTAATCCAACCTGAACCATTAAACGTCTCTCCGCCATCGAGACTTTGGATTTATTCAGCTAAATCTCTCATCTCTTTGAGAAACACCATTTAACTTACTTTTCGAAGCTTTAAAAAGTGAAAAGTCATTGTGATCTTGAAATATGTCAGAGTTGGCGTCACATACATATTCACAATTGCACTATTTGTAAACGATGATACGCAGAAAAGAGAAATCGCTCCCGAATAGCAAATGAGAAACTGGAGGACGGTGTGTTTTGTTGTATACTTGAAGAGCATTCCATCGAAAGAAACGGCCAAGAAACGGCTAATCACATTTCGAGAGTGATGCACTTTTTTCAAACCTGATCGAGACAAAGAACTGACAAAATGCGTTCACGACGACCAAAACCCGCGAAATAGTTGAAAAGCAAACCGGCGATGCCATCGCTTGCACATCTACAATTGAAATTTCTTTAAGGGGCGACCGATTCTCGTTAGAAGTAAATAATTCACTTGGCATTATTATATGCCTCAATACGCAAAATAACCGGTTGTTTTATGCTTTTTCATCTAAAGCTAACAAATCCAAGTAGTAAGGCAAGATTGATATTAAGGTCCTGAAAATGAGGGACTCCCGAAAAGTCAGTCCTGGGAATGCAACAACAAGAGGGGTTTTCTCGTTTAAAATTAACCATATTTCAGATTATTCTTGAAACAGCCAGTCCAACAAACAAACTGAAATTGTGGCTAGAACATTCAACGAGGAAATTTTTCTAGACTCAAGCCGATGACTACGTTTTTTACCGGACACACAGTACAGGGTGGCTGAAAATTACGGGCATCATATTTCCAGCATCTGGCATAGTTTTAAACAATCTATTACTGTAATTTTACTGAAGTGTAACTCTAAAGGCACTCAGCTAACTACAGTAGGAATTCGAATAGGCTCACAAAAAGAACTTTTCAGGCTAATCCTAACAGGCGAAAATGTGCAACGATTCGTCTATACGTTACTTAAAATGGCGACTGGCCCGTGCCAAGTTTTTTTGAATACTACGTAAAAACCTTTATGAGACTTTATGTATGATACTTAAAAACTTTACCTCATTAGTCTTATTGTTATTGTTGTTACAAAGAATATATCTCAGAATTGCCTGAGATAGCGTAAGAAAACAGTTGATTGGCTCAAACTTTCCGCTTGCACTTCGGATATACAGGGTGGCTGAAAATTACGTGCGCCAAAGGTAGCGCCCAAATTTAATTTTCCTCAAAGAACTTGTAAAAATATTCATTTATTTAATAGTTAATAGTTACAACAGAAACATTTAATAATCACAAGAAATTTTCGAAGTGGCCTCCACTCGCTTTGATACAGGCTTCACCCCGCTTCTTTACGCGGCGGAGATAATTAGCATCTTGCCCGAAGCACGGAGAAAATGGGAAGACCTAAAAGGAATGGGGGGAGAGGGGAATATGCTATGAGGGAGTATAAGAAGGGCAATAGATAGGGACCATAGCCTCTCTTTTCTCTTTTTACCGGCAAAATATTTGAGAGATTCGAGAGGTTTCCAGAGAAAATTCGGCTATTTTTTGGAAATAATAAAACGAAATTGTTGGAAAACGTTGAAAGATTTTTTTTATGTTTAACATTTCAAGGCAACTAGGTAACATGAATTGCCGACAAATCTATCTGTCAGAAATACAAAGCAAGACGAGTCGTTTGTAATGAAGTCGCGGTTATAACATTTTTAAATGGCTAATTACTAGACAAGTTAGGCTTAAAATTCACTAACATCAGCTAATTTAGGGTCACGGTGCTCGATCGGCTTTGATCGCTCAACGCGGCGATATTTCGACCTTAATGTCACTTTCGAGGATACCACAAAACGCCCGCAAGACGGTTCGCGAGTTTCTGGACGATGTTGGAGTGGGTTTCTGTGTAAAAAGTGTAATTGAATCTAAAGTACATGCTTTTCACAAAAAGGACTGATAAACAGCTCGTAAATGTTTTTACAAGAAATTTACGGTAACAAATTTTTTAAACACATTGAAGCGAACAAAAATTGTTAAAGTGTCATCAAAGATTGAATACAGAAAAGGCAAGTCACGCTATTGTACCTCACACCAAAAATTCTGGAGTTAATTGGATATTTATTTTAAATGTAGCTGAGACTCTACGCTTCATTTAAAGAGGTAGAGACCGATCGTCAAAGTGCGGCGCAAAATGTGCAAATCCTTCAATTTTTGTATGGGATATGGGCCCAGGCCCTCTTCAAAGCAGCTTTGATACAGGCTTCAATTCGCTTCTTTACGCGGCGGAGATAATTAGCATCTTGCCCGAAGCACGGATTCCACCCCAAACCATCAAACTTTTGGAAACAGACCTTTTTGTAGCGGCTTTTCGTTGGCGAGTGCCCTTGAGAGCTGGACTGAACAGTTGACAGTGATTTTGTGTATTTTTAGCCACTTCTAGGGTGAAAATCTTCCATCCGACCAGAGAACATCGTCAATGCGCCGCAGCTTGGAAAAAGCTCCCAATTTCTTTGCATTTCTCCTTTCGGTTTTGCTTGGCTTGATCGGTGAGCACTTGTCTGTTTAACAGTCGATGACTTCGAAGTCCAAGCTCATTTTTCACTATTGATTGAACCGAGAAACGCGAAATTTGAAGCTATTTTTGCCATCTTGTTCAAGCTACGATCGTCTTTTCGCTCGATCCCTCCTCTTGACGATCCCACGCATTTTTTGGGTGTTAACGGTCCTCTTTCGCCCTCTTTCGGGCTTGGACTGAACATATCCCCTCTTTTCATTGCTTTACGATCTTCTGGACGGTCTGGATTAATAGCAACGACAAAAAGAATATTAACACAAAAAAATGAGCATTAATGCTTTATAGATTGTTTAAAACTATGCCAGATGCTGGAAATATGATGCCCGTAATTTTCAGCCACCCTGTACTGTGTGTCCGGTAAAAAACGTAGTCATCGGCTTGAGTCTAGAAAAATTTCCTCGTTGAATGTTCTAGCCACAATTTCAGTTTGTTTGTTGGACTGGCTGTTTCAAGAATAATCTGAAATATGGTTAATTTTTAAACGAGAAAACCCCTCTTGTTGTTGCATTCCCAGGACTGACTTTTCGGGAGTCCCTCATTTTCAGGACCTTAATATCAATCTTGCCTTACTACTTGGATTTGTTAGCTTTAGATGAAAAAGCATAAAACAACCGGTTATTTTGCGTATTGAGGCATATAATAATGCCAAGTGAATTATTTACTTCTAACGAGAATCGGTCGCCCCTTAAAGAAATTTCAATTGTAGATGTGCAAGCGATGGCATCGCCGGTTTGCTTTTCAACTATTTCGCGGGTTTGGTCGTCGTGAACGCATTTTGTCAGTTCTTTGTCTCGATCAGGTTTGAAAAAAGTGCATCACTCTCGAAATGTGATTAGCCGTTTCTTGGCCGTTTCTTTCGATGGAATGCTCTTCAAGTATACAACAAAACACACCGTCCTCCAGTTTCTCATTTGCTATTCGGGAGCGATTTCTCTTTTCTGCGTGAATATGTATGTGACGCCAACTCTGACATATTTCAAGATCACAATGACTTTTTCACTTTTTTAAAGCTTCGAAAAGTAAGTTAAAATGGTGTTTCTCAAAGAGATGAGAGATTTAGCTGAATAAATCCAAAGTCTCGATGGCGGAGAGACGTTTAATGGTTCAGGTTGGATTAGATTCAGAAAATGATCAATTGGGTAAATTGGTTACCTACAAATTAGTAAATATACAAATAATAATCTAAATTGCCTTCTTTTTGCCAATGCAGAGTCTGTACAAGTTTGTTTTGATCTATCAGTCTTGACTGATTAAATTGGATCTTCTGAAGATACCAAACGAGTCACAAAACGCTTTTCAGATGATCGGTAACTCAACATACTATTTTTCGAACTATTTTCTTTCAAGTCTGATCACCATTGTGCAATATCCATTCTTTGGCTACTACTTATCGACTGTGGCATTGCAACTGAACTCAAATGCTTCCACATGTATTTACACGCTTGGACTGAGGTTCTGCTACACTTTCTCGGTTTTAACTTTCATACCTTGCTTAGTTATTTAAACCTGGTCTTCCTGAAAAAGAAAAGTACAACTCAACTCAACTTCTCAATCCGTCATGAGTATAACGGTCACCAAGACGAAGAGCTCTCACTCGACACCCAAAATCTGATTTCATTGTCGTTTTCGTGAAAAACATCTTCCAATACAATTTATTCAAGAAAATACAAGAATTGAACATAACACTCGAGATTTGCCGTTTTCGATTTGTCGTTTTTCAGCTGCAGAAGGCGGCTCCACTAATGCAGGCACCACCATTCAAATAGCCTTTTGCGAAACAACAAGTGGCGATGTTCTAAAAATGGACATTTTTGAAATTAAATGAGAAACTTGTGTCATTAATGTTAATGTTTCCAAGTAAACCCGGATCCCACCTTCTTATAATCAATCAGTAATTGCAGTAACGAGTCCGAGTTTTTCACAATTGAACTAACCGGGCAAGATGAGTCGCATAACGGGACGGGATCAGCGTTGACCATGGAAACAGAGGCTAAAATCATTGATTTCTTTTAAATTTTGAAGCTAGACGGGCTATCTTTCTAACAAAAACTTTGAGCAATATACTGCAGTTTCTTATAGACACCTTAAAAGCATTTTTTTAGTGAGCCACAATCGAACCTTGCCTGTTTGAGCATTTATTTCTAACAGTAGGTACCTTTTAGAAGGGGCAGTTCTGAAAAGGCCACTCTTTAGAGCTTTAGCTTAGTAAGGTTTCATTGTATTTACACTTGAACGCACCAAAGGCGAGAAGAACGGCGAAGAGAAGAGCAAGGCAAGAGGAGAGAAGACTCATTGTTTCGGTTTGAAGTTGGGAACTGGTGCCAGATGGAGGTCTTTGTAAACTGCATTGTATTTATATGGAAGCTCGATTTGGTAAGCCTCTCGACGTTCACGCCCCAAAACAGCAAAAACCCCGGATTTAGGGGATCGAAAAAAACGTCAGCTGAGAACTCACAAGGGGCGATCGTTGAAAAACTTTATGGGCAAACAGATAACGCATTCCTAAGCCGAGTTTTTGTGAAATTTTAAGGGGCGAAATTTCGGATGAAGATAAGCTCTTTTGGGTGGGCTGCTTTCAAAGAGGAAGTATGCCAAAGTCCGCTGGAGACACTGTAGTTCCTAAAGAATCTAATTAAATCTTATTAAAAATCTAAAGAATCAAAACTACGGTTCGCTCCTCGGCAAGTGAATGTGTGAATTGATTATCAATGTGAATTGATGAATTCTTTAGTTAATATTACAAATCATTTTGCTATCATGATCCGCTTGGTAACACAATTTTTCTTGAGTATATTTCCCGAAATTTTCTGAAATAACGGAAAAACTGCCGTAATCTCCCTTTCCTTTTGTAAAGTTGGCCAAGATCAGCCTTGCTTTGAGTACAGTGCTTAGTATTTCAAACATAAAAGTTTTTTGAGCCGTTATGTTTACCTCGGCAATATCACAGGCATTGATGTTTGAAGTGAAATATTATTCACGGCTATCGGATTGTTTGTAGGGATCTAGAAAATCTACAGTGGCCAATGCACAATCTCAAAAAAGTAGATTTGTAAAAGTTTCAAGTTTCATTTTCCAAGTCCACTTTGCCAAAAACTTGCACACTTTTCAAACAAAACATCAATTTATCACCAAACAACCCTTTAGGACTCAAAATTCACAGCAGACCACCAAAAACACAATTTCATTTTATTATTTTCAAAAAATTGACCGGCTCAAATGGCCTTATCTATTTTCTTCTTCGATTTTTTGTGTGGTCGTTTCGCACTGGTTTTTTTAAGTATGGATTGAAAGTATCAATTTTTTATCAAATTCTTCAATGAAGTTCTTTGGGTAGCACCAGGGTTCATTCCCACAAAAAATGGAGAAGGTCTTGTCAGATATTATAGTTTAAAACAAGGTGAAAACTTTAACTTAGAAAAGTAAAAGCAATTCTTGTTGAAGAATTTCTCAAATGGGTCAGTTTTTACGCGCCAGTATAACGATCATAAATTTATTTTTCCATTTGAGCGAGCACTCCTCTAATTATTTTCGGTTTTTTATTTCTTTCCATCTAAAGTCCCCCCGTTCCTCAAAAAAACCCCTACTTGTGTTTTGAGCTGATTTTATTTAGAAGCAATCTGGGAGGAAAGTGCCAAAAAGGAGAAACGGTTGAAAAAGCGGCACCAATTCGTTATGAGTAATCCCAAAGTGTGCAAAATGTAGAATGCAGTTAATCTGGCATAATTTACCATACTGATCAAACTGGAGCAAAATCATAAATGCATTTTCTTTAAACTGTTTTGCTTCTATTCCTCAATCTAAGTTAGAAGCCAGAAAGATTTCAAAATGATGATACGAAAATGCGGAAATTTTCTGGTCGGAAAAAAAAACAAGATCGATTGAGAGAAAAGCACGCGACGCCCCTGCACATCAAGGAAAAGAAAGCCCGCAAATCACAGACTCTTGGCGGGATTTAGAAGTGGAAAATGAACTAGAGAAAGAAGATTGAGGACAAAAAACTAGAGAAACAAGAACAAGGTTGTCATATTAGTTAACATAGTTAGTTATGTACCCATCAGAAGTTACAGTACTCCTATGAAGTTATTGTACTTATAACAATTTGTCGCTGATCTTTTGTGATGGTTCGCGACAATTTGTATTGATAATTGAAGGTTGGAAAGGTTGGTCACCAAACGTGCCCTTTACCGTAACATTTCTGAGAAAATTTCTCGATCAACACCTTTGCACCTAGTCATTTAGTTTTTGGCATAAAGTACCCATCATCCCACTCCTTTGGTGCACCCAAGTGTGGTGCAATCGGCATTTACTATTGATTGTAAATAACACGCGTATTGCTACGAAGTTTGGCCTCTTTATTTCGCAGCCTCTGATTGAACCCAAGCCACTTCTTGCGCTTCTTTGAGGCTCGGAAAAGTTGGACCAACGAATTTCTAAAAGACATCGAATTTCTAAAAGACAAGTGATACATTATCTATTGTTGGACTTACCTCAAATAAAAATAAAAGCTAAGTTGGAACAACATCGAATTTCTAAAAGACAAGTTATACGCTTGACACTATACAGCTATGCAATGATTGAATGATTGAAGCGTTTGTGTTAGTTTGTGTATCATTGGTAATAGTTTAAGCTGAATTGTCAACTTGGACTTTTGAAGCTTTGTCTTGATCTTGTTAGTCTTAACCAAAAAGTAAGTAGTAATGTAAGAGTGGCTCTTGGTGATGTTCTGAAAAAGTGAAACGAAAAGATCCATTTCATCTATTACCCTAATTTAAAACGATGAATTTCATGTAGTTTCAAAAACTTTTAAAATAGTAGGAATGGAAACTTACACTCTTGCTCTCCTTTCTCTTTCGTTTGCTTTTAGGTGACTTCAGAATCTACTAGTTACTAGTTACGCATATGACTTTTTGCGATCTTTTTGTGGAAAATGCGGAAACTTTCTGGAAGTGGAAAATGAACTAGAGAAAGAAGATTGAGGACAAAAACTAGAGAAACAAGAACAAGGTTGTCATATTAGCTAACATAGTTGACAGTAGGAAATATGACAACTAATATGTCAACTAATACTAATGGCGGGCGTTTAACAAAGGGAAGGTTGCCCTTGCCCGGGCTGCCGTATACTATCCTTGCTAAGCCAAGCCGTCGACTTCAGAAGCTACCTGTACCCATCGGTAGTTACAGTACTCCTATGAAGTTATTGTACTTATAACAATTTGTCTACGTCGCGAAAAAGCTACCATAGCTTATTGGATACAAAATGATAAACCCCGAACTCACTACACAACAAGCTAACAATGTTGTCAGAGACTATCAGAGACTTTTGGCCGGATTTAAAGGGAAAAGGTGGATGAACGTTTGTTATTAAAGCTCAGTTTAAGAACGATGGCAGCTGTGCAAATGTAAACATTGAAAAATAAGAACTAGAGAAAGAATATTGAGAACAAGAACTAGAGAGAAAAGTGGGCAGCTATGCGAACTGTTCACTTTCTGGTCGATTTAGAGGAAAATGAAAGTTACAATCGTCAAAAAGGGAGCTGATAAAAACTATAAAACACGGTTCTAGGTTGTATTTAAAAACTCAAAATCGGCAACAGATCAAATTCACCAGATTTTTGAGTTGAATCAACTCAAAAATCAAGATTTGGTGAATCACCAAATCTTGATTTTTGAGTTGATTCACTCTGGAAGATAATATCATTCATTGCTTCAAAAAGAAGGACTGACTCCTGAAGGCGCAACACTTCTCGCCAATGCTCGTCTCGAACAATCGATCAACGGTGTAAAGGATCAACTCACAGATATTGAACTAGATGAGGATGATGATTCAAATGATGATTCTGTTGTAGATATTTTTGTCTAGTTAACTTTTTGTCATCAGAAGTCAATAAATTTTTGGAAAGTTGTTTTTTTGAAAGAATTTTGGAACCAAACCTTATATCGGTCTTACCTTTTGACTTATTTTTTGCAGCGCTAAGCTTTATTGTTATCAAAACTGAATCTAGAAAATAATCTATCATGTTTTAATATTATATAATTTTTTGGAAAGATGACGAAGAATTTTCGGGATGGCTAAATTTATTCATGTCAAGACAAACTGTCAACTTGCCGGCACACAACTGTATTTGAATCTGTCTTACTTTTGTAATTGATAAAACTTTCTAATAGTATTGCGGTCAAGGAAAATAAAAATATTAGTGCGCACTACTACTAGAGAGACCAAGGTAATCAAAATCAATCTTTGGAAAGGTTCGTAAAAGCTTGCTTCTGCCGAAAGCGAGACCGTACATCGTCGGCCTGCCATTACATCCTGCGGATCA